>VYZV01028831.1:234-10368 GCA_013401275.1 Pandion haliaetus | reverse complement strand
TTTTGTTGCTAATGTATTTATAGAAACATTTCTTACTGTCCTTTATGGCAGTAGCCACACTAAATTCTAGTGGGGTGTTGGTTCTTCTAATTTTCTCCCTGCATAACCTCACAACATCTTTGTAGTCCTCCTGAGTTGCCTGCCCCTTCTTCCAAAGGTCATAAACTCTCTTTTTTCTCAGTTCCAGCCAAAGGTCTTGTTCAGCCAGGCTGGTCTTCTTCCCTGACGGCTCATCTTTCAGCACGTGGGGACAGCCTGCTCCCAAACCTTTAAGACTTCCTTCTTGGAGTATGTCAGCCTTCCTGGACTCCTTTGCCCTTCAGGACTGCCTCCCAAGGGACTCTGTCAACCAGTCTCCTGAACAGGCCAAAGTCTGCCCTCTGGAAGTACAAGCTGGCAGTTCTGCTAACTCCCTTCTTTACTTCTCAGAGAACTGAAAACTCCATCATTTCATGATCACCTCCCTGTTTTCCATAAGTTTTGATGTCTTCTGAACACTTTATTGCCATCCATTGCAATGCTCCAGTCATGTGATTCATCCCAGCACATTTCAGAGATCATAGCTTTCTAGCTGCCCAGTGGCTTCCAGCTCCTCCTGCTTGTTACCCATGCTGCTTGCGTTGGTAAAGATGCACTTCAGCTGGGTTATATAGATCATGTCACCTTTCTAGGGGAACATGACCTAATTCCTTTGAGGCATTTCACAGGTGTTTCCCTGTTGGTTCCTAATGCATCAGCAGCCCCTGGCTCTTCTGTTTTGCAAAGCTAATTCTGTAAAGCAGATCCACTGAGTGATCTGGGGCAGGAGTTGTCATGCACCATCCCTGTCTGTCCAGTACTTCCTGTCCAAACACAGTAAGAGGAATGAATCATCTAGTCAGCTCCTTATAAAGATCTGAAGATCTACCAGGCTGAGAATCAAAGGAAGTCATTACACAGCAATAAGTAAAGAATTAAACCTTTGTTCCTGATAGAAGAAACATGACAGCCAAGGCAGGCCGTGGGTGGGGAAGCTTAGCAACCCAAAAGGGAGCAGGAAGGCAGCCACCTAGAGGGTTCCAGCTACGATATATGCATTTTAAGTTGTTCATTTGCATAAGCTCTATTTCCTTCTGTCGCTTCAGACTCTTTGAACTGGATCAAGACTTGAAATAAGTATTTAACCAGGCTGTAAGGAACAGCTGCAAGGAATCTTGGTGGTGCACCTTTATGCAGTAACTTCTCAGAAGCAGACACCAATAACCATCCACACTTATCTTAACAATAGTAACGCCAGGTCGCAATCAAGCTCAGTGCTCCACTGTGTAAACACAGGGTAACAGGTAGTTGGCCATATGGAGTAGGGGTTGTCAAAGTAAAAGACAGCAGTGTGTGTCTCTGTCTTGCATATATTCAAGGTTACAATGCAAGTGAGCCAAGAATTTAATCCAGTTCCCAAATTTCTGAATCCCAAGCAAGCTCTTTAACTATTGCAGAATCAAATTTCCTGTGCCTATGCAGACATCTGAGCAGATAATTAGAAAGAGGAAAACCAGAACATAACAGCTTCCTTTGATATTTTTAAAGTTTACTTTCTTTATCCTAGACAATTGAGAATAGTAGTAACTCAAGCCATAATTGGTAGGTTGTGCCATTCATATCACACCTGCATAATATTTTACAGCAAGTAGGGTTTTGTTGTTTTGTTATTCTAAAAAAAAAAAAAAAAAAAGCCTAAGATATCTTAAGTACTGCTTTTGATATATTCAACAAGGAGGTGCAGTCCATACTGAAAAGATGCACTCAGATTTGCATATAGATGTTTCAACTCCCTTTCCTCATGGCACCACATGCTGTGCATGTACAATATTGAAATTTAACGGTAATATGCCAAAGCACTACATTCCCCGGTAATTCCTTTGCAACAGTGAGATTTTTCTACTTACTTCTTTGGCATAAACCTCTGGCATTAACATTTGTTATAACAAAAAAAACCAGCAAGAAAAGAGCCACTTTGAGCCTCTAAACATCATGCATTTCCAATATAGAGTGAACTTATTTCTAACTCATTAGAACTGACATGGTGTGCAGGATCTGAAGTATGTGTTTGCAAATGACATTCTCTGAAAGTTGAATTTGTAATAAAATTTATTTATGAACTTGCCACAGCAGAACAGCTCTTGTAGTAGCATGAACTGTAATCTCAGTCAAAAAAACCTTCACTGATATAGTTCTCCACAAGAAGCCTCTCTAATGTAAATGCCTTTGTCAGCAAGTGGGGGCAGGAAGGAAGGAACATGAGAAATGGAAGATTTCAGTTATCACAGCCCTCAAGAAAAAATGTGGAAGGCAGAAGACTTTTACGCACACATCAACAAGGAGAAACTAAGACTCAGGTATGCAAATTCCATGAAGATACTGCATACCTAACGGCAATAGAGTAATTCTAAAATAAAAGGTAGGTGGAAAGCATAAATTTAGGGTCGGAAGAAATAGATATACTAACACTATGCTTTAGTACTTACGCTAAAACCTACAGAAACATATAGGTAAGAATGCATTGACAATTTACATCAAATGTGACAAAGGTTATTGCATTAGATTGTCATTTTCTCATCTACCCATTAATTTGCTTTGATTGCTATGCAGTACAGTTTAGTGGGTCCCTATTCCACTTGTTCATTTCTAAAACCACTTCCAAAGGCATCAGCATTCAGTACCGTAAAAATTTTTTAATTTTGCTTAGTTCAGGGAAAGAGAAAAAGAAAAGTTTTCCAAAGTGCATTCTAAGTAATGTTTACCTGCAAGAAATTCAGATGCAACTTTCTTACTCATCTTCACTAGAAAAATTAGCACAAGCATTGTGCATTAAAACTACATGTAATGACAACTGTAGGCAGTTACTGTTCACTTTTGTTTATAGGGTAACATCACCAAATCTATCAGAAACCTAATTAATCATAGACACAGGATTAAACCTCTCCTCCTTCTAGCTTCCACTCTTGACTTTAATCTCTGCAAGCCAAAACCATGCTATTACTGTAACAACAGCTCTGATTGTTCTGAGCAGCTCCAAGTACTTTTCAGGAGGGAAGAAAGTAGGAGATTCTCTCCCGAATTTCACAGTTTTCTTTTATTAACACGGTTTGATCTGCAAAGGTTTGTGACTCCCTGGTTCTGACTCTCAGTTTATAAAGCCCAATGATTAAAGAGTATTAGAGTAACCAAAGCAAGAAAGCAAACTGATATATTTGCTAGCAGAGGAGCCCCAGGGAAACTATTTACTCCAGCTCCAGTAAAAGGGGGAAAGCACTGAACTCCATTTTCTTTAAATATCCCAGAGATTATGCTAGCATTCAGCTGGAACTGGAAGTGTAGTAATACTGGTTAAAGTATAATGAATAAGTTTTTGTGTTGTATTGTGACAACAGGGAGTTAATTTTTACTTTTTTATGAGTTGGAATACAGTACATAGGGAGACATAATGTTGCATCTGAGACTGTCAGCTAAAACAACCTGAAGACATTAAATAGAGCAGGTGATGTGGGAAACAACTGTGTATCAATACGGACAGGCAAGTGCAATCTAGTTGGCTCTTTTCTATCTGTGACTTTGCAGGGACAATATACAGGCTTAGATAAAGCCTTTTTTTCCTTCCTGTGCTCGTGTGTAAAATTCAGATTGTGATTCCTAAACTTAGTATAAAATCCCTATGTGTAGGGAAGGAGAACCAGTAGGCACAAACTCTTGTTTTTATGTTCAGGTATTTCTTCAGATTAAATTGACCTTCTCATGATGTGAATGTCACAGTTACATTCCTTTTCTAATAATCTCTTACCAAGAGGTGTCCTTATACACCCTTGCTTACATCCCCCCTCAAAAAATTTCCCATTTTCTTCCTCAAAGTGTTTTTTCTTTTTCCTCTTCCCCTTATTGCTATTATTGTACTGATTTACTGGCAACTTATGGAATTTCTGTATCTATCTTCTCTTTACTTAACACTGTGTTAGCTCCTTCATCAGCTTTTTCATTTTCTGTTAGTCCTCAGGCAGTAGATCACAGGTAGTTCACATTTTTACCTTCATTGAATACCTGCTTGAATGCAATCATCGCTCATTACAACAAAGATTTCCCAGAAGCTGTTTGGCCAGATGTGCTTGACTGAAGAAGTAACATTTTCATAATGTGATTTCTAAATACTTTGCACAAATCCAATAACATAACTAATACAATCCACCTGCCCAAACCAGTAACACTTTCCTAATGACCCACTTCTGAATGACAGGTTGCAGGAATACCCACAGGGAGTTTCCTCACCTGCTGAAGAATACTCCACTGCTAACAACATCTGCAGGAATCCTGAAGGAGGGATCCAGCCCATGGAAGGAGCAGGCTGTACCCTGCTCCCCCAGGGTTATGGATGGGAGACCATCTGCAGGACAGATGATAGCTTCTCTTTCGGTTCCACAGCAGTCTTCCTGGCCAGTATCCCTGGTGGACTATATGACCCACTTGGTGGCTTCCAATCCCCTACACTCACTTAGAGACTGAAACTGCACCTTTTTTGCTATCAAAATATCTTCACATCAGACTTTCTGTTACTACAATTACTCTATCCTGACATATGCTATTAATCAGGAATTAATATAATCTGTGAATCAAAAGGTCATGAGAAATCATTTTATTATGAGATACAGTCTAGTCCATCCAAGGTCAGCTCTGCATACATCTTGCCTATTATTTCACATAGATCAAGGAAAGAGAGTGTTAAGATTTCGTGCCTCTTACGAGCTTTGATTCTTTCAAGATTTCAGTGTTGTGACAGCAGAGGAGAAAAAAGGCAATTTTGAAGATTGCCCTCTGAAAAAACTCTGTAAGATAGGCAAAGGAAAGTAGGACTTTTCAATGGCTTCTCCACAAGGTAAGAAATACTTATCTGAAAAGACATATGCATACAGCACATTCATTGCACAGCTATGCTACACAAAATTTAAATTCATAGGCAAGGCAAATTATGCCACACATGTTCAGAATGATGTGAACTCACATGGAATGTCGGGTTATTTGGGCACATACTAGTACAAAAAAGTTACAGCAAATCTCAGTAACTTTCACCTGCAATAAAACGAGCTTTATTAGTTGATTCAAAATTCTATGCAAATACTATTCATGCTCCTTTTAATATGATCATGAACTGAATATCCATTGAGATAAATGGTCAAAATAATTTTACACAATAAGAATTCTTAAAGCTTTTTATCCCTTATTAATTTTTTCCCCATGATTAAACATTTTCTACTATTTATATTGTAACATGGGTATGAAATGTGTTTATCTATAAAATGTTTGATCCGAATATACTGTTTCTGAGAAGTGTCTGCTTTTTGAATAGCAGTTTGCCTTTTTGATGTTGCCCCACATAAAACAATAATGGTTTCAAAGCACAAATATATTGATTTAGCTTTTGTGCTGATGTGGACCACAGAAAATACCATTTAATTTTACTCCATTCACTTTCTTCTAGAAGCAAGTGCATCCTTACTAAAATGCATCAGCCCGCATAGAGAACATGATCTGATCACAGGTAACTTGAGAAGAAAGGCAGTGTGAATCATAGCTCTCAGGAAATATTATGGCAGCTCTCAAAATGAGAGATATATGTGTATTTAGAGACAGTAGTTGAATTTTTCATGCCATTTTTTTACCTCTTTAGCGCTTACTTTTATGATTCACTATTTGCCATTTGCTCTTTGAGCTCCCCAGTATTATCTCTGCTCTTTACCAGTGTTTAAAAGTTACAGGCATAATAATATGATCCATAATTAATATCAAATATTTAATTTTACAAAATCAAATACCCATTAATAGAAATACTTTCATTTGTACACTAAACCAATGAATGAATGTGCTGATGGGGGGGCAGTAGAATAATTCCTTAACTGATTCTGCAGTAAGAATTTGGTTGATGATAAATAATTAGCAACATGTTGATTGGGGAACCACTTTTTTCACATCATTTCCATCACCCCTATTCTTGATCAATACAGAGCATCCCTCCCCTCACAGCAAGCTGCTTCTCATGCCGCTTGCCCACGAGCAACAAGCGCTGATCCGAGCAGCAGCTCCCACTGAGCTAGACAGACCCGCGTACTTTTAAATTACTTCTGAGTAAGGATTATGTAACACTGTACCTGGTATTTTTCCTTGCTTGGGGAAGAAAATCCTCCCCGACAGGGATAAGACGTCCCGTCCCCCACCTCACACCCCATGGCACCCTGCCAGGCACCAGCCTCTGTTTGCCTCCCCACACACGCACAGGTAACCTTCCCCGGGCCGCTCCACTACGGCCCGCTCCCCCTTGCACAAAGAGACAACCAGAACATACTGGCTTAGCAACAGAAAGCAGTTATTTACAGCTAGTGACTGGTATGAGGCAGTTATGTGCCAGTTAAAACACGTGGAGCAAGCGGGGTGCAGCACCGCCCTGGTCCACACCAGAAGTCTGCGTGCCAGCCAAGCAGCTTCAGCCAGGTTGGCAAGGGCTGAAATGCCACCTGCCTGTGGCCCCATTCCTCCTCTGCCATCGACACCTGCCCACATGCCAGTTTTTCCCTCCCAACTGCCCAAGCTACTGCCAACCCCACCCTCGGCCATACTCTCTGCACCTGCGAGGCCACCTTCCTGGTGGCCCACCCAGCTCAGCTCTTGCAGGGCTGATGCCCTCCCAGCTACACCACAGCCATGTGGGCCTGGGCCTTGGCCCCACCGAACCACCAGCAGCTGAGCAGGGTACACACAGGGTGACGGAGCCAGAGCGTTACATGCCAAAACCCGTAACACACCAAGAATGTATATTTCTCCATCCCTAATGACTATTACTTTGATCCTTAAATGGTGACAGCAACGCGTTCTCCCTTCCTCCCTGAACACATGCGCTCTCCTTTCATATGCAGAGGGAATTAGTTGAAGGGCTTTTTTTTCCCCCCACTTGCATGACATAGACTTAACGAGCCAATGTCAGGCAATTAGGTTTTCAAGTAGTACCATATTAACATACTCACCACACAGGTCTAGTACAATAAATTCCTTCCAGTCTTCTGCTGAGAGCATACAGGAAAAAACCAATTTCTGTATTAAAGTCATAGAGAATGTATATTAATTTCCATTTAAAAGCAAACAGATAAGATCCCTTTCAACCTATCCGAGGCAAATTCTGACTGGCTATGTTCATATGCTCTCGTTGGAAATGTTTGAATAGATACTCAGTTTCAAAGCCACATGATGAAAGATGAAAATCCACAGTTGAGTTTCCATGAATATTCCAAGAGAGGCCCATTCTCCAGTCCTTGAAAAGAAGGATTTCACTGAATGTCATTGTCTACACAAGGGCTTCATCTACAGTTTAACACGAACATATTTATTAACATCATGGTATCTCATAAAATAGAATTCTCAGCACCCTGAGACTGCAATAAAAACAACAGTGCATGAGAATGCATGCACACAAGCAGCGCATTGATTGAGACTGTCAGGGTGACTCTGCATTGCACGTAAGCACAACCAAAGGAGGATTTTGCCATTTTCCCTGATTCTGTTTGGCACTAGGCTCTCTTTTACTCCTAAGAGACTGGATTTAGCTTTACCAACATAAGAGAAATTAACAATGTCAGCAGCATACAAATAAATGTGTTGATAAATTCACCATGAACACCTTTTCTTCTCGACTTTTCACATAGTACTGAATTTAAGATGATTGCTAGTCTGCTCGGATTAGAGGAAGACAGCATAAAGTCATTCATGTTTTATAATACTTATCACTTTTTACTGATTTCATGCTCAATAATGTTATGAAGTTGCTCAATATAGATCCCTGAAGACACTGCACTGCACTGTTGATTAAAAAAATGTCTAAAGGGAAAGCCAGTATTTACTACCACCAAGGTCAGGATATAAATGAGTAGCATTTTTATTTGTGATGTTTTGTAAATCTTATTTCTTAGTGTATTTTCCTGAATTATCTTAATTCAGTCCATTGCAAATATTCTCTACGAAAAATATAGCATCCTCTTTTTAAAACTGCAAGCATATTGATAGTTTGCTTATTTAGACTCACACTGATAACAGATTTGAAGTTCCTGCTTCAAAGCTCTACAGTTGTTAAAAAATGAACTTTTGGCTTCCCCTCTCTCTCCCAGTCAGGCTTGAGACTTTTTTCCTGCATCATCTTCTCTGGAATCACAGAATGATGAACTATCTTAAAAAAAATTCATGCTGAGAGAGAGACTCAGCATGGAAATTTTCAGTCTGAACACTTAAGGCTTGGCAGTGTCACAAGCATTTGAAATCAGAGGAGAAATTAAGCATTTCCTTGATACAGAGAAATGACTTATCTTTTAAACAAAGTCATGCATATTTTAAATGCTAGCTACTTTTAGCCCTGGTCACTTTTCACTATGATAGCCAGGAAAATAAACCTTTCTTCTTGTGATATTTCAGAAAATACAAGAAAGACCTAGTTGCATCAAGACCAAATATAAAGAAATTTACTGGTAGTCCATGTTAAAAATGCATAATAGTCTCACCGCAGCTGAAGAGAAATTTTGCAGTCTTTGCATATAACGCCTCTTGTAGACAGTGGTCTTGTTCGAGTCAAACTGTATACAAATGTGGAAGAGAAATCATTCAAGGTCTATACAGTCTGTTCCTATTCACCTCTTTCCAGTCACCTTTGAACTCGCTTGCTAATATCAAACACATTTAAAAGACTGGCAGAAAATTTAGAGATTATTATTTTCCAAAGGAATTTCCAGCTGGTAGTGACTAGACATGCAGATTAGGAGAAACTCAGCCCTTATGCAATCATTTTGACAGCTGTAAACCAGTTAATTAGGAAGTGTACAGCACACCAGCCAGTCAGCCACCATGCATGCAGGGATGGCAAGGCCTGTCTTACCTCTTGTGCAACAAAGGAGCCAGAGGTTAGGTTATTCTTTGGGAAGGTTTGAACAAGGGAGACAGGATGCCAAGCTCCGTTTGTTTTGCTTCTCACAAAGCAACCTAACTGTACGCTATGTCATGCAGAAAGATGAACAGCACAGATGCCTCTTTCAGTGCTATTTTACCACTTTGTATTTATACCTGTATCTCATTCACATCAACAAGATATCACACTACTTATAGTCTCTGTGAGTCAATCAGAACTATGCCCTCTTCCCTTCTTTACACACTTTATTAAAAGGCAGTTATCTGAATGAGAGTCTTATAACTTGATATAACTTGATAACTCCTTACAGTCTTGGGAGATGGCTTTCCAGAGCTACCCCTTATTTGAAGTAAGCATGTTTGTATGGTACTTCAACTCATGAGGAAATTGGGTTTCTGTCTACGTTAGTTGCCATAAATAATGCTGAATTCACTTGCCATTCTATCTTGCAGAACACGGATTGCAAAGAGAGCAAACACTTTTGCGGGGAGGATATTACTGCAGGACTTATGGGGAGAACAGAACTGTGCAGGAAAAAAGCAGCAGGATGGGAGATTCAGAAAGCTGCTGTAAGCACAAAATCATTTAGTGTTGTATTCTGCAGAGTCCACAGCAACTTCAGTGACTGAACAATTCAAACAGACAGAATGGCCTCTGGACAGCTGTCAAAAGAAGTTCACAGGACTATACAGGATCACCATCTATATGGTTTGTTAAGTCAGTACATGATCAGTCTGTAACATATTCTTTTATGTCCAAGCAGCCCTTATTGGCCTGTGTGTTCCAGGTGTATTCAAGCATTCCTTGGCTGAGATGTGTGTTCTGTAGTCTTACACAGCCACACTCTCTGATCTTAAGGCTGCTCTATTTCAAGTTAGTTTTTTGTTTATTGTTTCTAAGAAAATCAGATTGTCATGCAGCTGGCAGGACTGCAGGGGTATCTGCTGTGTTCAGTAAACAAAAAGCAATCAATACGTTACGACTACTGATACCCTTTTATTTTCTTCAGTGCAAAACATACCTCTGCAGATGTACACATTGGAATAAGTACCTGAAAAGATAATAAAGCACCTTCTTTGTTTGCAAACGGAACCATCAACGTTCTTTTGAGAGAGATGTCAAAAAATTCACTGCACAGTTCAACAACGTTAAGAATCTGGCAAAGACAATTT
>VYZV01028830.1:78298-93001 GCA_013401275.1 Pandion haliaetus | reverse complement strand
AAGGTACTGCTGGAGCCTGCACACCTTGCACGTGCACCTGAAGGAGCTCTGGACAAAATGTGTGGGGACACCGCCTGTGGCTGCTGAAAAGCAGTGAGCTCATGGGCAGTCACAGCTGCTCCCCAGCAACACCACAGGAGTGCTGGGGGCTGTCCCCTGATGGCCACCCACTAGGAAAGTTGAAGCCCTTTCAAAGGGGAAAAGCCTGCTCTCCAGGACATTTGTTGCCTTCTCATGGCCTTGCGAGTGGGTTTTAAACTCAGGCTTGTCAGATCCTGTCATAAGAGGCCGGTGCCCCGAGCACAAAGACCTGGCAATGGGCAGACGAGCAAATTCAGCAGGGGAGCCCTGGTGAGCTTCTCAGTGCCAACCGGGTGCCCTGACTTGGGTCCTCTGAGTGGTCCTCTCAGGGGAGAAGGACTTGCCCCTTGTCACTGCAGGGAAAGCTCCTGAGATAACAGAACGACTGAGGTTGGAAGGGAATTCTGCATGTCACCATGTCCAAGGTCTCTGTGCATGCATGTTCACGTAGATCAGGTTGTCCAGGACCCTGTCCAGATGGCTTTTGAAGGTCTTTAACGACGGAGAGTGTACCAGCAATCTGGGCAACCTGTTACTGTGTGCAGTCCCCCTCACAGTAAAGGAGTATCTCCTCATGTTGAGGAAGAACCTGCCGTGTTTCAGCCTGTGCCCATTGCTTTTTCTCTGTCACTGGGCACCACTAGCCAGAGCCTGGATCTGTCATCTGTACTCCCCCCCCTTCAGATATCAGGAGACCTTGATTAAGTCCCCCCTGAGCCTTCTCTTCTCCAGGCTCAGCAGTCTGCGCTCTCTCTGCCATTCCTCTTATGGGAGATGCTCCAGTCTCTTCATCACCTTATCCAGCCCTTGGCTAGATGCTCTTCAACAGATCCGTGTCTGTCTTGGAGTGGGGAGCCCAAAAATGGGCACGGTATGCCAGTGGTGGCCTCACCAGTGCTGAGGAGTGGGTAAGGATCATTTCCCCCAGCCTGTGGTTAATAGTCCTGCTTATGCAGCCCAGCATACTGCTGGCCGCCTTTGCCACAGGAGCACAGTGCTCTTGTTTAACTTGCTCTCCTTCAGGCCCCCTGGGTTCTTTTCTGCAAGGCTTCTTCCTATCTTTTCAGCCTCCATCATGTTACTGGTGCATGGGGTTGTGCCTCCCCAGGTACAAGACTGTGCACTTCCCTTTGCTGAACTTCATGAGGCTCCTGTTTGCCCATTTCTCCAACCAGTTGTGGTGCCTCATTTTTTTTCTTAATGAAAGGTGTGTGGCAAAAGCATTTTACTTCATGATTTAAGAAGACAGAGTAATTGATTTGTTTCTCTAGGTAATAACCCTCACTACAGGCTTGAAGAGAGGTAAGAGAAAGTGTCCTTGAAGCGCTATCCTCCTGACTCTGATAGAGATAAAGGACTTGCTCCTCAGTCATTCACATCCAGACTTAATGCCCTTTCTTTCTCTGAGTTGGTTTCTCCTAGTCTCTACTTAGCATATTTTCTCTAAAATTGTTTGGTATATACTAAAAAGAGATCTTACTACATGGTTATAATTAAGGGAACTCATATGTACAACAGTAATTTTTTTCTTTTAGCACTAATGACCTCGTATTCTTGGGTTGCTGTTTAATTCCAGACCCGGGTCTGGTCTCTCTTGTTGATCAAAAATTCCAGCATTGAAGAAACCTTTCTGCACTACAGCACTATAGACACTGATTTGCTCCCAGGAATAAATGCACACTTTCTCTTCTGTTTAATGAGAGTCTGACATTGGTGTTTATTTGAGGTAGGCATGTAAGTGTGTTATGAGAGGAACATAGTAACTCTGCGATCTGAAGGAGGTTTGAAAAGTCATCTGTGTACTTACAGTGTTTGTCCAGCATGATGTTCAGTAGTTTACATAATGTGTATGAATACAAAATAGGTTCATCACTGAATACAATAGAACATGAGGAACTAATGGGGTTTTTTTTAAGATTTCAAATTATGTAAGGTATTTATGTCTACTATCATCCATTTTTCCCATTTTTTTCTTGGAAAATGGTTCACCCATATGATGTCAAACTTTCTTTCCATGCTTTGTTTTTTCTTCTTCTCCATGAATTTTATCTTTCTTCTGCCTTTCTTTTTGCTTTTATCTTGTCTTCTGGTTGCTGCTGTCAAATTGTTTTGAGGCACAGGACAGGTCTCTTCCCATGAGTGATCAGAAGTATTATTCTTCAGCCATTTGGAAAGCCTAGGGACACACAGGTGTTGGTGCAGTGAACTGATCTTACTTAATGGAATTGTAGCTAATCCACTGCCTTTCATAAGGTTAGGCCATGTGATGTTAGGAGATACAACTTTCATGTCGAACTTAAAATAGTCTTGTCATGTTAAAGTCCTACAGACCTCTTCCTCCATGGCATTTTATTCTTTTCTTGCCCAGAAGAAGCATTTTCAGTTAAACAAAGCAAACTATAGGCTGGGATGTAACACCCAGGAAGGGTTCGTGAACTTGCAGTTTTGGTTGGGGTTTTCCCCCTCTGTTTCATATGCTGATTTGTGTTGCCTACCTCTGACAAATATCGCACTGAATTTTCTGGTCTTTAGGTAGGTTACAGTAGTGGCTACTCACAGAGGCAAATCCTAGTGGCTTTGCCCTCTGGTCTGGTAATTGCAGGGTCATGAAGGCCACAGGGAATACGACCTGTAGTTGACAGCTGCCAATGGAAAATGCAAATATTTTGCCATTTCAGTATGCCCTCATTCATGGGGCTGGCCAGTTCCAGGCATGAAAAGGACATGGTCTCATTGTGTTAGAGACACCAGGAAGAGTAGACCCTTCATGAGCAGGAAGCCTGTTCCTTACCTGCACAACTGCAAGAAATTGACCAGAAACTTCAAAGGATTTGGGGAAAAACAACTGTAGTAGTATTAATTAATAAATTATGTAAACAAAAATGAATCAGAGTATAAGGAATCACTTTTTTTCTGTTAGTAACAAAAATATGAGAAATACTTATTTCAGAGTGACAGTGTTTCAATATATTATAGAATCATAGAATCATTTAGGTTGGAAAAGACCTTTAAGATCATCGAGTCCAACCATCAACCGTATTGATGAAACATTAAGGAAAGAGGGAAAGAAGCCAGCTGGTAGCCATCTAGACTGTAAATGTTGTTGATAGCTGTACTTCAGTAAGTTTATTGCATGCGAGATTAGCTACTCAATAATCTGAGAGTTTGTTGAGCAAATCTGAACTGAGCAGTGAGTTTAATTAGGAGGTACTCTCTTCCTTTCATAGCACTGAGCTGACCTCTGCTTTTTGGTACTAAAATTATAATACATGTAGGCCTCCAGCTTCTGCATTTGTTTTAAAGGCTTTTGTAAAGAGTTTGGCCCTCCTTTGTAAATCCTTAACTAGTAGCTGACAAGAAACTCAAGGATAAATAGATAATTAAACCTCTATCTAAGTATTTTTTAGTCTAAAGGCTGATTGAGAAAGTTGATCTAGCTTCTTCAAGAACTGAAGGGAAGATTAAAAAAAAAAAAAAGGCAGGCGGGGAAGGAAACCCTCTTGAATATTTTGAATAAAGCATCCAGTCATCAGGTGTCATCTCTGGCACTAACATTTAGTAACTGATAATTGCTATAACTAGAACCATTGAACCTTGCAAATATTATCCAGTAAATTTTAATTAACACCCTGGGGACTGAAGAATTTCAGAACAAGCTCATGGGAGACTCTCCCCCAACCAGTAGCAAAGTGTGCTGAGTAATTTTAGATCAGCCTGCCTGTCAAAGTGGATCAGTGTCATCTTGCCACTTATGCTGAAGAAAATGCACCTGCTTCTACATGGAAATAAGGTGCATTATCTGCCAATTTGTGGTGCTTATTTTCACTGCTGCCCGAGTTTGACAAGTGGGAAATATAAATGTATGGATTATTTATTCATAAACCAAGGGGATAGGAAAAGGTGAAAGAGGTCTGTGGGCAAAAAAGAGTAACGTACTTGGTATTACAGGACCCTCTGGAAGCTGCCTAAACAAACATGTCATGGGCTTCTACTAAAAGGCTAGAGAGGCAAATACTCTTGCCTTGTATTTTTAACATCAATCAAAAACCTAGTCATCAAGAAAGTTCAGTAGCATAAAATGACACTGCTAACAATGGAACGGGCAGTATTTTAATAACCATAAATTTTCCTTAAATCTCCATAAGAAAGGGACAGACATGCAATATTAATATTCTGAATATTCAAACTACACTAAATAACAATTTGCTAGATATACTCAATACATATAACAATATCTAGCTCTGATTCTGCTTTCACTACTACAAAGTAATTAAATAGAAATCAGTGAAATCAGAGTACCTGGTTATAAATTAATCTCACGGGAGCAAATAACATTATTGGAGTGAAATCATTAACTTCAGTTAATATCCGTAGGTCTGTGAAGGATTAAATCCATAAACGTTTTCAGACTCCTTTGGTATTACTCAAATTGCTCACATAGGACAAGATAAAATCTTTCAAAAGTGTTGAGGATCTAGCTAATGCTGTTCCACATAAGAAGATTATAAGTCATATTTAATTAAGTAATTAAGTCATATTTAGGACCTTAACATTCTCTGCTTTTTTCAAACTCATTTTTTTCCAAAAATTCTAGGTCTAGGAAAAGAACATAATCGAAACTTAATTTTGCTGTTGCTCAGGCAAAGCCTTTTCTGATGGCTGTGTTTAGAGTCAGAATTTTATACACAGGGTGAGAAAGTTTTTCTTGTAAGTTAGAGAAGATACAAGCAGGTTTCACAACTACTCATTCCCCATCTCAGTCACAAGGCAGGCATTCCCCAGATCCTGGGCAAATGTCTGCTGTGTTCTGTCTCGAAGGCTATCACCTGTCAGGTACCCTGGGATATGTCAACTAGAAAATCCTGCAAATAAATGGTATCACAGAATCATAGAATGGTTTGTGTTGGAAGAGACATCCAGTTCCAATCCCCCTGCCATGGGCAGGGACACCTTTCACTAGACCAGGTTGCTCAAAGCCCCATCCAGCCTGGCCTTGAACACTTCCAAGGATGGGGCATCCACAGCCTCTCTGGGCAACCTGTTCCAGTGCTTCACCACCCCTTGTCCTATCACTACATTCCCTTGTAAAAAGTGTCTCCCCAGCTTTCTTGTAGGCCCCCTTTAGGTGCTAGAAGGCTGCTATAAGGTGTCCCCACAGCCTTGTCTTCTCCAGGCTGAAAAACCCCAACTCCTGACCCATAACCTCTTCATTGGCTCCTCATCCAGGTGGAGCTCATGCACTTGAGCTGGTCATTGACATAGAGAGTGACACCCTCTCCTCATCTCCCCTGCCTGTCTTTCCTAAAGAGCCTGTATCCTTCCATTCCAACACTCCAGTCATCAGAACCATCCCAACACGTCTCTGTGATACCAATAAGATCACAGTCCTGCAAGCGTGCGCATGCCTCTAACTCCTCATGTCTATTCTCCATGCTATGTGTGTTTGCATAGAGACATTTAAGTTGGGCCCCTGATGAAGCTGACTTACTGGCTGGAGTGGCTGGAATTCCTTTGTGCTGCTCTTCAGGTGCTCTCCTGCTGACCTGTGATCCCTCTCCAGGCTCTAGGCATTTATTGGTGGCACGGGCATCAAACTGATAGGAGTGGCATGGATTGAGTTCCTCTCCCCTGGCAACTTTAGTTTAAAGCCCTCTGCACCAGCTTGGGAAGTCTATGGCCAAAGATGCTCTTCCCCTTCTCTGACAGATGGACCCCTCAGCCCCCAGCAGACTAGGTTCCTCTGAGTCCCATGGTCTAAGTAGCCCAACACCTGGCTGTGGCACCAGTCCCTAACCAATTGTTGATTTGCTAGATTGAACTGGCCCTTTCAAATCCCTGCCCTTTGACTGTGAGGATAGAGGAAAAAACTACCTGCTCTCCAGAGTCCTTTACTGCTGCTCCCAGGGCTCTGTAATCCTTCTTGATGTTCCTCAGATGGCTCCCAACTGTATCACTGGTGCCCACATGGAACAGCAGCAGCAGATAATAGTTGGTGGACTGAACGAGGCTTGGTAGTCTCTTGGTGACAACCCTGATAGGAGGCCCCCCAGTAAGCAGCACACCTCTCTAGAGAGTGCATCGGGACAGCAAATGGGTGCCTCCATACCTCTGAGAAGAGAGTCGCCTACTACTATCACCCATTGCCTTTTCTTAGTTGTGCTGGTTGTTACACAGGGAGCAGATTGGGCTGCCTTACTCAGCTCCAGTGTCTCTCCTGATGTGATGGGTCTTTCCTCTTCAGTCTGCAGAGCGGTGAAGTGGTTCTGCAAGGGCACCTCAGGCTTTGGGGGAAGTCCCTTCCTCCTGCTGGTCTTTGCCATTGCAAGCTCCCCTTCTTGTGCATTATTGGAACCCCTTCCTTCTGTGCAGACTGCGTTTGGAACAAGCTATCTAAGCCCTTCTCAGCCTCCCTGATGTTACGCAGCCTTCTCACTACCTCCTGCAGCTTAGCCACCTGCTGCAGGAGGTCCTCCACCTGGGCACACGTTTTGCAGGCTGGTCTTCTGGCTGTCCCTGCCCCAGGAGAAAGGCCTAGACACTTCCTGCAGTCTGAGGTCTGCACTGCAGCCTCTCCCTGCAGCAGCTCCGTCTGGGTTGAGGCATCAGCCACTGCTGGGGTAGGTGGTGCAGACCCCCTAGCCAGAAATTCTGCAATAGTAGAAAAGCCTCCAGACTATTCCCTATTCATGGGCTCATTTCACAGACTTTCCATGTGGAAAAGTCCTTTGTAAGGGAAAAAAGAAAACAAAACATGTTTTGTGTTATGTTTTGGGATGCTAGCAGTCATCATAATTCAGATTACTGATGTTGATTATACAGAACATGGTTCCTGCAAAGAATTTGAGAAGGTTAAGACCTTAAAATCATTTAGGCCTCAGGACTAGATAGCAGTCTTCAAAAAGTGCTAAAAGAAGTGAGGAAAGGTATTGGAAAAGCTTTATCATATGTTGTTCCAATTCACTTAGTTCAGGAGAAATCCCTGAAGGCTGAAGAGTAGCCAGCATAATCCAATTATTAAGGAAAGAACCTAGAGCTATATGAGGAAATTACAGACCAGTTAGTTTAGCATGAATTGCAGTGAATGTCTTTAAAAACTGCTTTAGGGTCTCTAGAGAAATTGCAAAAGCATATTTTAAATAAGGTGAGGGAATTCTCAGGAAAGGTATAACATACTGAGGAATGCTGTGGTTGCAGAGTTTGCAATTTTTGCTGTGCTTCATGTCGTTATACTTTTTTTCTGGTTTATTCACAGACATTTTTGTATTGCTTGTCACCATGGTACATGACCTGTTATCTTGTTATGCTGAGCTTTCTCTGCAATCAATTACATTGTTTTCCTTTTTTTAAAAAATATGGAAAGAAAAGTGTAAATGATGTCATGGATGTAAGCATGGATCTTAAAGTTATCTCCTCTAATTACATTAATTACTTGTGCTCATAAAGCAGGTCATTTGGTATAGAGCCACTAGGTCATCTTTCCCAGCTGACCTTATTGACTCTCCTTCAGTACTGAAATTATTCTGTGCTTTCCAATGGTAGGTGGTACTTACTTCTGATGTGGCTGATACAGGTTCAAATAGTCTTGGTGTGAAGGCAGTGATACCAAGAAAAATAAAAAAAGGGGGGAGGAAGTGGCAGAAGAGAAGCCAGGATAAGAACTGTAATGTAAAGATGCAAAGGTGCAGAGAAAGGATCATCCCACATCTGCTGGACTGTAAGTGTATGTCTAGATAGAGCTTGCATTTGGAGGTGTCATTTGTCAAATGCTTTTAGACAAGTTTGTCCCCTGTAACTCTTGAAAGACTACAACAATGACGTATACCTTTGGTTTTAAAGAATTTAAGGGCCTTTGGCACTACTGATACTGATCGCTGATTTACTGAAACTTATTTTTTTTCTAGGACCTTATTTTTCTTCTAGGAAACAAACAAACAAACAAGTTAATTAACAATATTTTTAAACTTGTAGATTTGGTAAAAATACAGATGATTGCATGACAGAAAAATATTTTTTTGGAACTCATAATAGCAAATTTCATGTTGTAACAGATTTTCAATTTTTCCTTTGATACTTGGGAGAGTAAAATAATTTACAGAGTTCATTTTTTCTTTTTTGGGCAGTAGGGCAGTAGGGAATAAGAACAGCTGAACTCCATGTTGGCATCTGTGCACATTCTGCTTTTGGCAGAATAAACCCCTTCCCCTTAAAAATAATAATTTTTTTTTCCACAGTCCTTAGGAGCCTTGTACTTTGTGAGACAACTTCATAGTCTCCCTTTCATTCCATTTCAGAAGGTGTCAAGAATAAACCTGAACAGTTTCTTGTGACAGATGCAGATTTGACAGTTAGTATCAATCTGATATTAGGGTATTGCACTCTCTGTAGGGGAACTGAGCAAAAGTAAAGGGTAACTGGTAGGGCCAAGCACGGGCAGAAAAGAAGAAGAGCAGTGAAGGAGGAGTCCCTTATTCTGGTTCACCCAATGTTTCTCCGTGCAAGACCATATCTTGTGTGATCACTTTCTAATCATGAGAATCCTGCTGCTGCATGGAAGAGAAAACCTTCTATCTAGTACTGGATAACACCTGACCTCAGAATATTCTTGTATTTTTAAAGATACTTGTTCTAAAAATGAACAATTGTATTATCCAAATCTTCTTGACATACACTGAAATAAGCTACTCTCCCTAGAATTATCTTATCACGTTCTGAAATAACTCTCAAAGCAGAATAAATTTGTTAAATACATTTATTGCCACTCATTATTTTTAAAATTAATATAGGTTTCACTGAACATATGTCTTTTTATCTCCAGATTAAGTTCTGTAAAAACTCTGTAGGGGAGAAAGATAAGCCAAATACACAGTTTAGGAATATAATGAATTGGTTACAGTGGCTTTCAAACATATAAACAATAAATGGCTGATTTAATTTCATTCACTCAATTTGTATCCTCATTAATGCCTCAGCTAATTTTTAATTCATTACCCCCAAACCTGACTTATTCTGTGTCTTTTTTATAACTTTTTGTTGTTGGCTTCTCAGCTGCTAAAGCCAGACCATCACAGTCACATGGCTGAGATGAATGACTAGGCTTGCATGAGGCTCCAAAGCAATTTACGACCAACTAGGACCCTTAAAATAGAAGTGTTCAGCTGGCTCTGAGTTCCAGCTTCTCACCCTTCCTGGTGAAGCACACCGACTCTTCTCAGACTGGTGATAGCATTGGCTTTTGACTCAGTTCCTTCTTAGGTGAATAATCTGAAGTATTGGTCTCGTCAGATCATCTTTAGTTCTGCTGTTGGAAGTCTGTCACCCAGAACATGTAGGAATGGGATTTGATTCTGGTATTTGAGAAAATAACATCATCATTCAACTATTCTGACTTAAAACAAACTTTTTAGTGGCTGTGATTAGGCTTGTTACTACTGACATTCCCACAGATAAATATGAATTGCAAACTGAGAAGAACCAATGTACAGTATGCTGCTTTCAGAGAGCACATTACTTTAGCCATTGGAAACAAGTCAGAAGAGAAATAACAGTGTAAGCCCATGTTTCATTAATCCTCTACTAGCTGCAAGGCACACGTGTGAAATTTTTTCCACTAGGGAAACTCTTACAAAAGCTGAAAGCCTGCCTGGAAAGTCACGTATTGTAGCAGGAGGATGGTACAACCTTTTTTTGCGCTGTTGGGAATGTTTGTTATGTCTGTGTGCACATGGTATGGCTTCAGAAAAATGTACCTCCAAGACAGTCTTTTTTTGGGGGGTATCACGTGTTTTGTTTAGAAGCTGTGTTTTCTAATTTTAATAATAATGAAACAATCCTCATTTGAAGTAACTTTCTGTTGGCAATGTAAAGAAGCTCTGATGTTAACCAGACTTTTAAACAGTTGGGCCACGTCTACACTGGCCTATAAATGGCTTTTTATGATGTGTTAATTAGTGAACATTAATTACTGTACATATTAAATGATTTATTTCTTGCCAGCTATGTCTCGACACAAGATGAATAATGGAAAAACCAGTGCAACAAATTATAAAATTATATTACGTTATATCCATGCTACAGATAACTAGAAAGCTTCTTTCTCTAGTGCTTTTAACCTACCACCTTTCATGATGAATGCTATAGCCACTATGTGGAAAAGCTACCTATGTAAAAGTAATTTGAAGGGTCATTTATTTAAATGTAAGCATCTTTTGAAGCTACTTCACAGCACAAAGCTATTAAAAAAGTCCATTAATTATATATATGAAAAAGACATATAAAAACCCATTGTTTTCACTAAAACAAAAAATTACACTAAACTTCTACAGTATCATGAACATTTAATTAATTTTAATTTTTGTGCCCCTCTTTTAAAACACTTTTCTAATGACTTGGAGGTAACCATAAAAAGGCAATGAATTGGCATCAGTATTCTCTAGGAACAAATCATAATTCAAGAATGATAACCTAGCATAAATTCACACTAATTTTCATTCTGCATGATTTTAACAAAGATTTAATAGCAGGATTACATTATGTTGTATAAAAAAATGAAAGCTTCCACTCTATAGAAAGGGAAGAAGATTTTGAATAAATTGAAAACCTAATTTGGTTTATAATATTTAAAGTATCTATGATTTTACAAATATTTCAGGCAAAATAAATTGTGAATTAACAATATCAGAAGTATTTTTCCATATTCTTAAATTACTTTTACCACAGATGATAATTTGGTAGATTTGCAAAATATTTTTTAAAATCCAGCATGCAAGCTTTGCTTTTGAACAGAAACTTTCGCTGTGGTGCATTTTTTTCTTACATATTTCACAAGCTCAGTTAAAAAAATAAACTTTCCAAAAAGGCTCTCTAGGCTTGAGCATCAGAAGAAAGGCTTACAATTAGCACTTACTTATAAGTGTTGATAAATTGCTGTATTTGTGGCTAAACAGTATTTAATTTTCTATTCTTTTCTTGGTTTTGGACTTGGGACAAAAGTGAATAAGCAGGTTTTTAAATAATTATAATCTGTCTTGATGGATAATGCACATCAATTAACTGTCACTTAGAAGATCAAACATAATTGTTCTATATCTATCTTTTCTCTTTAACATCAGTCATTGCAGTACCTCATCTTAAAGCTCTTTGCTGTGGTCCTTTTTAGGAAATGAGAATAAAATTAATGTTCGTGGAGGTTTAGAGACTGGCCCAAGGCTATGCAGCAACTCAGCAGTAATACAGATGAGATGATTAGCCAGGTATTCTGACTCCCTCTTCATTTAGACACAGCTGTACCTAAACATGCCTATTAAGGAAAAATGTGTTTAACAACAAGGATGTCTTCAAATTTACTTTATCTATAAAACAATAGCTGTAAAAAGATAAGAGAACACATATCACAAAGCAGATACTTAATGCTATGGCACAAGTGAAATGTTCTGCCTTTTTCTCTCCTCCTTATGCATGAAGGGATTCTTGTGGAAGAAAATAAGTACTCAAAAATAATTTCATCCACGTCCACATCATGTTCTTAGAATAACCATCAAGCAGCACCCTATTTAGATAACATCAAGGGAGGAAAAGAGAGAACAAAAAAGAGTCACAAAGGAACAAGGTACTTTTGGAGGCAACCAGTTGACATGTGGAATAAAAAATGAGAAGGTATATGACATTATTTAGGCCAGAGAGTTCTCAAAAGTAGTTTTCAAAATATTTAGTTTGCTTTTCCACCAGCCTTCTCTCTTGCTTGGGATAGAAGTAGCAAATTTATCAGTGGAGCTATTTTTCACCAGAAACACGCAACTGCGTCAAAACCTATCCTAAATGTAGAACATATTAATTTAAGAAAATTCTCATGAATTTTTTTTACAAGTTTAAAATTGTAAAATTAGTGACGTGTATATAAACAGAACAGACTCTTACCAGTAAGTCGGGAATCCATCGGCTATGTGTACAACCCAGATTCAGGTGCTCAACTTTCCATGATCTTATGGGACACTTCCGCCCTGCCATTTCATATATCAGGATACTGGTCTGGAAGAAATCTATTGTTTTTTTTCCAAATGACCATTGGGTTTGAGAAATTATGTGGCACATAGGAGACTGGAGGAAGGACTAGCTTATTTTATCCTTAAATTTCTGATCCATTTTTACATGAAAGAACTTGAAAAGTTTCAGAAATTCTTGCAGTAGGGGAATACACTTTCCAATTCAACTCTAGTTACACTGAGAGTTCACTGACATTCAGATAAATCAATTTTCTTCTGATAGCTGAAAGCATAACTAATACTGTATCCTTTATTCCTAAAAAGAAATTATACATATAATTTCATGGATACTGATGTGACTATTCTCAGAAATAAGCCCCATGGCAACAGGGACAAGATTTTAATGGAACTACTAGCCATGAAACAATAAGCATGCATTTAGAAGAATACAGAAACACTTGTTTATATTTCATTCAATATGTAGAATATGACAGACTTTAAGCACATACAGTGGTGGAAAGGGTGAATAGGAAGTGTTTCCATGAATCAGGACCCTGTGAAGAGCTGTAGATGCCAATATGTACCATTTATTTGAATATTCCATGTGGAGGTGCTGCATACACATAACTGTAAAACAAACACTGTTTTGCAGGTGAGATTCAAAATCTTTAAAATCTTTCAAAATCTTTTTTAAAAAGAAGGTAATAATGTTATTACTGCAATTGAAAGTAATAGTGTGTATTTTGGAGCAAATATGTACCCCCAAACTCACAGATATTTGGTCTGTCTGTTGTTCTTATCAGAGTAAATGAGTGTGTGTAAGCCTTGGACTGCTTTCAACGTTGCTGATAGGAAGTGTGGAGTTCTTTGTATATGATACCTGAGTGCTTCAAGGGAAAATCCTTAAGGCTTTCTGAGCTGTGCAGCAGACTTGCTTTTATTGCCTTCTATTGTGCTACTTAAGAGATTTTTCAAGGTGAAGTTGAATGTGCCTTCCAGGATTGAGAGACCATTGTTTGGCCATAAGGCTGTAAATAGGGAAAGGTTAAGATAACTAAAATGGCTGTTCACAGCTGGCACTGAAGGAGATGGCATACAGACTAAAAGAACTAAACAGTTTACAAATTATAGAATATCTCAAGATGAAAGAGACCTATAATAATCATCGAGTCCAACTCCCTGCTCCTTGTGGGACTACCTAAAATTAAATCATATGATTAAAAGCATTGCCCAGATACTCCTTGAACTCTGACATGCTTGGTGTTGTGACTCCTTCCCTGGGGAGCCTGTTTCAGTGACCGACCACCCTCTCTGTGAAGAACCTTTTCCTAATGTCCAATCTGAACTTTCCCCAATGCAACTTCATTCCATTTCTTCGTGTCCTATTGCTGGTCACCAGAGAGAGATTATCACCTCCCCCTCCACTGCCCCCATTGAGGAAGTTGTAGACTGTGATAAGGTCTCTCTTCTCCTCAGCCTTCTCTTCTCCAAGTTCAACAAGCCAAGTGACTTCAGCTGCTCCTTGGAATTCTTGCCCTCCAGGCCTTTCACCATCTTGGTCACCCTCCTCTGGACACAACCTAATAGTTCGATATCCTTAACGTGAGATGCCCAAAACTGCACACAGTACTTGAGGTAGGGCTGCACAATTGCAGTTGAGAGTGTGACAATCACGTTCCTCACCCTGCCAGTTATGCTGTGCTTGTTGTACCCGAGGACATGGTTGGCCCTTTTTGCTGCCAGGGCACACCCTTGACTCATATTCAACTTGCGATCAACCCAAACCCTCAGATCTCTTTCTGCAGGGCTGCTTTCCAGCCTCCCATGCCCCAATTTGTATGTATAACCAGGATTACCCTGTCCCAGGTGGAGAATCCGGCACTTGCTCTTCTTAAATTTCATACAGTTGTTGATTGCCCAGCTGTCTAGTCTATCCAGATCTCTCTGTAAGGACCCTCTACTCTCAAGGGAGTCCACAGCTTCTTCGTCAGTTTAGTATCATCAGCAAACTTAATGTACATTTGATTCCTGCGTCCAGATGATTTATAAAAACATTAAAGAACACTGGCCCTAAAATTGAGCCCTGCGGAACCCCACTGGTTACTGGCTGCCAGCCTGATGTAACACCATTTACTATAACCCTTTGAGCACAACGCATCAACCCGTTGCTCACCCAACATATTATGGACTAGCTGTAAGCTGGACATTTTGTCCAGAAGGATACTGTGAGAGACAGTGCCAAAAGCTTTGTTAAAATCCAAACCCACCACATTTACTGGCTTCCCGTTGTCAACTAGATAAGTGACCTAGTATATTGGGTTTGTATGGCAAGGTTTTGGTAATGTGTGTGGGGGGTTAAAGGGTTGGCTTCTGATGAGAATCTGCTAGAAGCTTCCCCTATGTCTGACAGAGCCAATACCAGCTGTCTCAAAGACGGACCCGCCACCGGCCAAGACTGAGCCAATCAGTGATAGTGGTAGCGTCTCTGGGATAACATATCTAAGAAGGGAAAAAAAGTTGCGGAGAGACAGAAACAGCAGCCCGAGAGAGGATTGAGAACATGTAAGAGAAACAACGCTGCAGACACCCAGGTCGGTGAAGAAGGAGGAGGAGGAGGTGCTCCAGGCGCTGGAGCAGAGATTCC
>VYZV01028830.1:30498-62312 GCA_013401275.1 Pandion haliaetus | reverse complement strand
CCCATGGTGGAGCAGGGACGAGTGAGGAATCTTCCCCCTGAGGAAAGGAGCGGCAGAGATGATGTGTGGCGAGCTGACTCAACCCCCATCCCCTATTCCCCTGCGCCGCCGGGGGGAGGAGGTAGAAAGCACCAGGAATGGAGCTGAGCCGGGAAGGCAGGAGGGGTGGGGGGAGGTGTTCTGAGGTTTGGTTTTCCTTCCTAATACCCTTGTGTTTTGGTTTTGATTTGATTTGTAGTAAATTAAATGGATTTAGTTTGTTCCCCAAGTTGAGCCTGTCTTTTGCCCGTGACCATAAGTGGGGAGTGATCCCTCCCAGTCCTTGTCTCGACCCACAAGCCTGCCTTTGTATTTTCTCCTCATCCCAACGTGGCCAGGCGAGGGGGTGGGGGGTGAGTGAGCGGCTTCGTGGTGCTTTGTTACCATCTGAGCTGAAACCACGACAGCGCTCAGAACACAAAACCTTATTATGATGGAACTCAAAGTCTCTGGAATAAAAAAAAAAAAAAAAGTTTTGCACTTACTAAGACACTTGCCATTTACACAACTCAGATTATGAAACATGTTTTGTGGCAAAATAGATAAATAAACAGAAACAGCAAGAGCTTTATGTGAGGATGCAGAACTATAACATCGGGGTGGCTTGGTAGGTTGTGTTGCTGTAGCTCTGTAATAGAGATAAACTCTTCAGGTGAGACAGGAAGGGGATGGTAAAAGGAGGGTCTTCATGTCAATAGGCAGCTTGAGCGTACCAGGCTACTCCATGGAATGAGCAGCAGACTGGCCAAGACTATGTGGATCAGGATCAGAAGAGAGAACATGGAGGGTAGCTTTGTGGTGGGAGTTTGCTACCAACCACACTATCAAATGAGGAAGTGGACAAAGTTCCCTTTTAAGCAACTCAAGGAAATCTCTGTATCATCACCACCTGGTTTACAGGAGACATTAACATCTCTGACATCTGCTGCAAGGGCAACTCACTAGGACACAAGCAATACAGGGAGTGGGGGCTTTAGAATGTGCTGGGAACAGCTGCTTATCACAGAAGCTGGAAGAGCCAGGAAGTGGCAATGGCTCACCTGGATCTGCTACTTACGAAGCAGGAAGAACCAGTTGGGGATGAGATAATCAATGGCAGCCTTGACTGTAAGAACCCTAATACTCAGGAAAACGTACAGATGACTTAGGAGTCTGGCTTGGTTAAATGTGGAACACATGCCTGAGCTTAAATACCAAATAGATTTACAAAGGAGCTGGAAGTGAGAACAGGCTACAAAGGAATATTGTAGAGCTGTTTACCATACATGCAGGAATGCTATTAGGAAACCAAGAGTCTCTTTGGGTTGAGACTTGCAAGGGATATCAAGGGCAACAAGAAAAGCTCCTATCACTGCACTAACAGTAAAAGAATAAAGAATAAAAATGTGGATCTGGTGCTGAACAGGCTGATTGATTTCAGTGAAAATGGCTGCAGATAAAGTACAGATACTCAATATTTTCTTTGCCTTAGTCTTCATGAGCAAGGTCTCCCAGGTCTTTGTGCCTAAAGGCAGCGTTCAAGCAGGAGAGCAGCTGCAAGCATTGAGTGAGAAGCAAGACAGGGATCTAGTCCATGGAACAATGTTTGCATCTGAAGATGCCGAGAGAGTTGTCTGATGTCCTTTCAAGCTGCTCCCTATGATCTTTGAAATGTCATGGAGATTGGGGAATGTTTCTGACACCTACAGAAAGACAAGCATCTTTAAAACATGCCGAAAGAATGATCCAAAGGTGTCCAGGCTTGTCAGCTTTGCTTCAGACTCTTGGAAAATCATGGAGCAAGCCCTTTGGAGCACAATTCTGAGCACATGAAGAGGGTGTCTGGGAAAAGTTAGCCTGGAGGTACTGGAAGTAAATCATGCCTGAACAACCTCATTTCCTTCTGTTATGAAAGGACTGGATTTGTGGATGATGTGAGAACACTAGATGCCATCTACTTTGACTTTAACAAGACTTTCAACACAGTCTCTCCAACATCCTTAATTGCAAGTTGAGATGTTATGGTCTACATGGATAGCCAACTAGATGAGGGGAAAACTAGATTGATCATTGGGTTCAAATGGTAGTGGTTAATGATTTGATCTCTACCTGGAGTCTGGTTTCAAGTGGACTGCTGCAGGGTTCTGTCCTGGGACCAGAAGAGCACTCTGTCACCAAGTTTGTGAACATCAGCCTCAGAGAAGTGAACACACTTAAAGGCAGGGTTGCCATTCAGGGGAACCTAGGTAGGTAGGCTGCAGGAATGGGACAGCCAGAACCTGAAGAAATTCAACAATGATACAGGTTAAGCCTTGGACAGGCAGAGCCATTGTCAGTGACACAGGCTGGAGATGATTCTGCCAGTGAGAAACTCTGTGGAGATGGCTTGGGAGCCCTGGTGAGCACCAAGCTGAGTAGGGGCCAGCTGTGCACCTGGGCAGTAACAAAGGACCAGCAGTGCACTGCCTGTGTGAACAGAAGAATGGCTGGAGGTTGAGGTTGGTAATTATGCCCCTCTACTCAATGTTTGTTAGACCTCCCCTTAGGGGAGGTTTAGATCAGATATTAGGAAAAATTTCTTTACTGAAAGAGTTGTCAGACATTGGAACAAGCTGCCCAGGGAGGTGGTGGAGTCACCATCCCTGGAGGTATTCAAACAGCATGTGGACGAGGCACTTCATGACATGGTATAGTGGGCATGGTTGATGGTTGGACTCGATGATCTTAAAGGTCTTTTCCAACCTAAATGATTCTATGATTCTATGATTAGACTGCATCTAAATATCATAACCAATTTGTGGTCACCAAAGACAGGAAAGATGTTAATAAACTGGAACAAGTTTGGCAAGAGGGCAACCAGGATGGTCAGTGGCTGGAGCATTTGCCTTGCCAGCAGAGGCTGTGGAACTGCGGCTTGTTCACCTTGGAGGAGGAAGAGACCAAAGAGCAGTCTCCCAGCACCTACACAGAGATGATCAAGGAGTTGGAGTCAGAACAACAGTCATACTTTGAGAAAGGATTTTCCCCATGAGACTAATTAAGCAGTGGAATGGGTTGCCCAGAGAGACTGTGGCATTTCTGTCCTTTGAGGGTGTTCACGACCCAGCTGGACAAAGCACTAAGCAACTCTTTCTGAATCCAAACATAGACTGTGCTTTGAGCAGGCAGTTGGACTACAGATCTCCTGAGGTTCCACAAATATAGCACTTTACTGTAAAAGAGAGCATTAAAAGATGTATATCGTTCAGAATTATAAACAAAAGAAGATGAAGCTTTTCAGAAATTGTTGATAGGTCTTCAAATATCTTTAAAAGTATTTTCTATCTACTGCAGTTTTTTTAGAACAGTTTTACTTGACCTTCAGAAGCAGTAGAGCTTTAACGAGAATCAAAATCAGCAAACCACGTGGCACTATCATGCAAAATAGAATTCTGATGTATGTGTTATTGTATCACATAATCCAACATTAAGATATATTGACTCAGTTACATAGTACAGTGCAATATTAGGATTCTAATTCTTTGTCAGTCTGTCATTCCCATCCTTGTTTCTAAATAAAAATACAAGGAAGCAAACTTTTTTTGAGAATTTGATAACTTACTTTCTTCAGTCACATTCAGTGATGACTTACAAAAATTAAAACAAGAAAAAAGCTTTAATCTTGAAAGGTTTGATTGTATAATATTGAATTCTACAGGTTTAATGGTGGTATTGAGAGTTACTATTTTTCTTGGTCATTCTGAAATTTAACGTTCAATTCTAATTCTCAAACATAATCCTAAAATAACCCTAAAGATTTTATTTGATACGATGGATTTAGCAATTTCTAACTTAAGTGCCAGTTTCATTATAAGTCAAACTGAAAGGCTTTGGACATATTAGGGAATAACTTCAAAGCCTCACTCACACATTAGAAAATTTCAGTGCTAGCCAATAGACATAAGTGGTTTTAATGGCACTGTGACTTCAGTGGAAGCACGCAATCTTTACATTGTGAATGCTTAAGTAAAAGTTCAGGTTGGTAGCTCCATCATAATTATTTTTTGAACAAAAGGAAAAACCATATATGAACCTGTTCAGTGTACTGGAGGAGGTAAGACTGGGAATACTGAAATGGTTTCAGGTCAATACTGACATATGGATGAACCTTACCTATAGATTGCTTTCCAGAGCTTTAAGAGTATGGAATATACCTTGGTTCAAAAGAGCTGAATTAAAATGTCTTAGGATCTCAGAAGTATTGCATAAAACAGCTGTTCTTGTTTGCAGATATTAAAAGTAATGTCAGAAACAAAAACAATAAGACTAGACGAAGACTGAAAACAAAAGATTAAAATGGAATTGCTTGAAGAAAATGAGTATTTGCATTTTTTCATTCAGACTTTACCACTTCAAAGTGTTTTTGTCTTGTATTGCAGTGAAATCAATTTGAAAAGTGAGAAACTAGTCCTTTGGTATCCTTGTTCTTGAGTCAAGAATTGTTCTTTTGAGCTATTCTTCACTCAGACAAGGCATTTGGAATTTACAATTTCCTCTCAGAAGACATCTGAAAGCACGACCTCACCATCTCCTGAGACACATCTTTCCAGTGACTTCTGTTTGTGCTAGTTCCTTCTATATAAACTAAATATAACTTGAAACATTCATGAACTTATGTTACCTGCCCTGTTTCTACAGAATACTTCCAGTGTGGGATCACCCCTTTTCGAGTATGTAAATGTTCGTATCCACACAGTGTGTCCACGAGCCACAATCCTGGGCTTGAAAAGAATCTTCAGGAAACATCAGAAGAGTGATTCAGTGTTTATTTTACCCTCCTGCCTATTTCCAAGTATGTCCCTGCCTGCTCTACAGATGATCTGTATACATCTGACTGCTCCCATTTATCTCAGCTGCCATTGTAGTTATATTACAAAAGTATAACTACAGCAGAAATTTCAATTACATATATAAGGGAATTTTTTTCAACATGAGGGTGGTCAGATATTGGACCAAGTTGACCACAGAAGTTGTGGAATCTCAAATCCTGGAAATGTTCAGACTTGAATGGACACAGTCCTGAAAAACCTGGTCTAAGTTAGGTCTGCTTTGAGCAAGGGTTGGACAGGATGCCTTCCACAGGTTCCTTCCAACTTAAACTATTCTATGACTATGTGACAGCGAAACCTTTTCTAAACATGACATACTTTTCCTGTGTGGCGCTGGTGAAGAGCTGGAAGTTAAGCTGTATTGAAAACAATGTGGAAAACTACAATCAACATGCTAGTGTCCTTCCAGAAACCAGCAGCACTCCATTAAACAGCACATTGTGTTTGAATGTGTTTTTTGAGCTGTTGTCTTACAATCATTGTAGATACAGTCCCACATCCGAGGTGAGTGTCATAAATGGTTATATAGTGGGTGTCTGTTTTTGAACAGAAATTGCATCTTTGTCAAAACTGGTGTCTAGGATTGAGTGAAAAATGTTCTTTTTGACCAATGTACTTGTTTTACTGGAAAAATCCCAGTTAGATTTACTAAATTTCTTTCTAACTGCAAAAGCTTGAATTACCTGATGTCAAAATATGAGCCACTACAAATAGTTCTGCTGTGAAACAGAAAAGGAACAGAAAGATTCATTCTGGTAAGACACTGTAAAAAAAAAAAAACCAAAAAAAAAAACCCCAAACCCACACCATCTTATCTGTCAGAAAACAATCTTCCCACTCAAACACTTATCTATTTTACCACATCCACATTGGTAGAATACAAACCTTGTTTGAAGTGCCTCTTCAGGAAAGAACTAAGATTATGTTAATTTTACCAAAGTTTCTTTAAAACCATAGCGTGTTTGTTTAGAATCTGAAGTTATATCAACCCTTAACTTCTACTAGCATCAATTATAAAATACATAAAGACATAAATATTGATGTTACACCTCTTGCTCAGATTAGAAGTAGAAAAAACAAGCAGCCTAAACCAGGCAGAAAACTCTACTAAACTAGAATGTGTTCAGAGCATATATTAATGGTAATGGTAATAGTAATGGTAATTACAAAGCTGAGATCACAGCACAAAAGCAAGCTCTTTTATGTCAATAGCTACTTAAATAGTATCTGAGTCGATGAGGAAGAAAACGAAAGGAAATCATGCTGAAGACAAGAATGTGAGAACATTGACCAGAGACACCAAGAGTGGGACAGTGATGAGTCTTTTCCAAAAGAGGGATATTGTGGCTCTCTTATTCACAAGAAGGCTATCACTGCTTGGAGGAAGAAAAAGAATTTGCCTTGGGACTGTCTTTGGTGCCACACTCAATTCACATGAGAGGGTGCAGAACATACCTGAAGGTTCCACTTCTCTTCCCAAACTTCCATTGCAGGACTTGCCCCGTAGAAGTAAGACAGAAGGGTTCCTCTTCCAAATACTATGACTTGAAGGAGTACAAACAAGCTACTATTGTTACTTCCATCTACTACAGAGTGTTAAGCTTCTCCACTGATGATTTCATTCTCCATTAACGTGAAAGCAATAGTGAGTAATGAAAGAATTTCTGTTGTGAGGCTCTCAATGGCTACTGTCTAAAATGGCCTGGAAACATTACAGAGGAAATTGGTACTTAGATGTCACTAGGGGAAAAAAAAAATTGCCTCTTTCCTATAAGTTTCACATTAAAGCTGTAGAGTAAGACTTATGCTACCCATTGTGCCCCAGAAATCCTTCTGGGAGACAGTTATACAGAAATTGAATTTTAAGGAAGAGTAAACTATCCATGTCAAAGTGTATTGGAAGAAAGAATGACCTTGGAGTTCTTAAAAGTAAGAACATGATCAGTGTGTAAAATTGCTGATGCTTTGTGTAGGAATACACCTACCTAGTTTTCAACAGTCTCACTAATGAACTCTGACTAATGACTCTTAAAAGCAGTTGTTACCCCAATTCCAAAGATGGAAACCAGTAGGAATAGATAAAGTCTACAATGTTTTAACTCACACCGAACTAGCAGAAGACATAGGAATGGTGTACATCATGGATGCAATGGTCTGAAGCCCACTGAGTGTTGTGAGATCACAGGAGAGCAATCATGATCAATTCTGAAATTTGATGCTCCACATCTTAAGTATAATCAGTGTGGATAACAACTCTCCCAGCATGTTTCCAGTTCTACTGATAAAGACATTTTATGCTCTTCATTTCTCACAGACAATCAATTCTGCTATTGAAAGAGAAATGGGTTGTAAAGAAAACTTTAATTATAGTAATTTCATTTTTAACCAAGGAGAAAAGAAGAAGGATCACAATTCATTTATATAAAATATTCTTAACTTTATTTTGTGTATAATTGCTTATCTGTTCAACTGAAATAATTATACACTTTCCACAGTCACTGGATTAGAATAATGAATTAAGTAAGTAAGTCACTGGTATCCCAGCTATCATACACTAACTTTAAGAAATAATAATTTCAACCACATGACCAAGTGGTTCACCAAGACTGTTATTTTACTAATCCTTATGATCCAAACAATACTCTGTTCGTGTTCTAGCACACAGCGGGTGGGAGAATGGATTCGTTAAGCTGGGTAGGTTTAGCCTTCTCTTATGTGTTCATTCAATTTTATGTTCATTTACTTATTGTACACATATGGTGGTAGAAGCTGATAAAGCAATAACTGTTATTCTGCAAACAAGGCAACACACAGAAACAGACGCAAGATTTCCAATATTTCTTTTGGAAGTTTTGTGATTAAAGACACATTTCTTCTTCTATGTCTGAGGGTTTACACCGTGGATCTCCTTAACTGTTTAACCAGATATTCACAAATTTGGACCCATAAAAGAACAAAACTGGGGAGAATCAACACAAAGTTTTACAGACAAGAGCTATGGCAGTAACATCAAATATTCTGTAGCTTTAAAATGATGAAATTACTTTCCCAAACTATGTAAGTGGGAAATATCCTTTTCCCATCAGAACAGTACATATTGCATTTCTTATTACTCTTGGAATTATTACATTTCAGAGCTACTTCAGATGGTATGTTACCTTGATTCTAATAGAGTAAGGAGAAAAAAAAAGAATCCTAGGTAAAATAAAGTTCTCAGTCAGAGATATGCTGTAGGAAAAAAACACACCAAGCATTCAGCTCACATGTTTCTTTAAGGTGCCTGGCTTCTGCTCTCAGTCTCTGTATGATACTGTACCTAAACATCATGACTAATTAAGAAAATAAGTAGTATAATAAGCCTAATGAGGAAAATGAATATGATATTAGAATAAACAGAATATTTTAAAATTTTGCCATTGACATGTGTATTCAGTTCTTCAGTAAAATACTGTAGTTCAGGGGAGTAGGAAATCTGTTTCTCCAAAGGGCTTTTTTTCCCCTTATTTAGGCATTTGACATACAGTGATGGGTTCACTGAAACTACATCTTTTACACATTAAGCCTTTTGAAAGGCTTCCATTTTTTTCCTTCTAGAGGCTATCTGTTTCATGACAGTATTGTCTACATTCCTCACAAAAATGCAGGCATTTGTCCTTCTGCTAAATGCTGACATCCTCTGATAAGAAGGAAGCTAAAAGGGGGAAGAATTGAAGGTCAACATGTTTATTTTGCTCTCAAGTGAACATAGTAGAAAAATACTTTTCAGTGACTTCCTACTTGCTACAATATAAACTTTATAGATGAATTGGGATGAACATCTATATTGCCATTACTCTGAAAAGAAAAGCAAACCTCAGCTGCAAATGCTCCTGTCTAAACATAGGGCAGGAAGTAAATACTATGTATTTTTGTGCTCACTTCATCTTCTCCTTCTATTCTTGTTCAAGTTCATTTAAAATTTCTGTTCATTACAGAAAATCAAAATTGCTGTCAATCATATTCTAAAGGCACAAAGCAGCCCAAAGAGAGCACATCGGAAATGTTGATATATAGTTCTACTTCATGTTTTGGTAGAAAGTTCAGATGAGCTGCTGATTTGACTCCTTCAGCACTCTCACCCTAGAAATTGCCATTTACTTTTTACTGTTGGATTAAGAAACATGCAGAAATTGTTAGCCTCTTGTTCCTCTCTCTACCTATTTTCCAGTCTTATGTGTTTTAAAATTCTGGAACTTTGATTTCTGGAATCCCAAACAAGTACAGTAAGAGCACAAAAGTAAAAGTAGCATGTTTTGACTGACAGAATTCCTTGGCTAGTGAATGACATGATAACTTTCCCTATTAGCTCTTTTAAGGAACCAAATTTCCTGTACAAATGAAAGTGTGAATAACGAGCACCAGAGAGGATGAAGCAGTAAGAAAAGGAGACAGGTGAAAAGATATATCTAGTTGAATTTTAAGTACTTGGCAATGATTGAGTTTAAGATGTTCTGGGCGGGACAAAGTCTGTAAAGGTAATAGGTGAGGGTAACAAAGTTCAGACAACTTCACAGTGAAATAAAATGTTAGATACACTGGTAAATATCTTTTCAGATCTCAGGTTATCACAGTGTTACTTCCTTTTTTCCTGCCATTCCCTTCATCCACCAGTGAGACCTAGCAAACCAAGCTCCTTCTATTGTAAGAAGCAGGGTACAAAGCCCCAGATAAATTGGGATAAATTCTATCAGTCAGACGTAAGAAGCAGGGTACAAAGCCCCAGATAAATTGGGATAAATTCTATCAGACTTACTTAAATGGTTAGACAATTTGGTAGACTAACTGACTCCACTGGAGGAGTTATGACTCTTACAGACAAAACTAAATGTAAGTTTGGACTCAAAATAACATTGGAACCAGTGACAGATGATGCATGTCAGTGTTCATAATCAGACCACTTTTGTGCTGAACACAGCTATAAAAGACATGAATTTAAAATACATGTTGTTGAAAGTTTAGACAGTAGCCACTACTATATAGAAGAATATTTTTACTTGTTTGGCAGTCAACTGGGATACTGACAAGAAAATTCTGATCATGTATGCAGAAATATCTTGAAGCATACAGTAAATGTGCATTATTATTGGACTGCACAGATTATTGTTATTAACTTTACTACAAACTACTCCCAGGTAGGAAATGGCATTCCTTTTTCTTTTGTTTCCCATGATTATCATATGCTCTTTAATTATATAACTACAAGCTACATTTTCCATAGAACTGTGATCTCATTCTGACTGCTTAATGAGGTACCATTCACATTTTACATTTTCCTCATTTTTCTGTGTATAAATTTATGCTTTATTTACACCAAACTATGTAGATCTTACTCTGGATAATGTGATTAACAATTTCTTCATGGGTACTTCTTTATTCATGAAATAGTTGGAAAAAAGAGATCAAGCTGACTGCAATTATTGGAGAGACTGTAACTTTTTGCTCTATGGAATTGTCTTATGTCATACAAAATGAAATAAGCAGTCAATATTTAGTTTATATGGGAATGGACTGGACTGCAGTCAAGGTGTCAGGCATAAACTTTGTGTTGATCCTCAGGGCAGTAGAGGAACACACAGGTTTTACTAACAAAGAAAGTACTGCCTGAGAACATTCCCGTAATCTGAACTACCTACAATGGTAAATTCATCCTTGATGTGCCTTCCTCTGTAAATCTTGGATGTGTTTTAGATGCTTGAACATCCATGGGGCCTTGCATACAACCACACAGACTTAGAAGCTCAGAGAATTTATTAGCATAGATTTGAAATATTCTGTGCCAGATGGATTCACTGTGTAGGTACACACCTAAATATATTTTATTTTTATATTTTAAAATATTTTTTAATTTATTGGTATAGACATAACCTTAATCTCTCTTGATCATCACTTTGTAGACTTTTGAAACTCTTGCCAGGTTCTGTCATACAAATGATCCCTTCATCCTATAGAATTCTATCCGAGGTAAACACCATCAGAAACAAGTAGAAATATGTGAAAGTGAATAACCAGATTCTTGAATTGCTTAATATGGTTGCTGTTGAGAAACAGCTGCATTCTTTCTCTTAACTGTTCAGGATGACCACAAAATAGAACAGGTTAGTAGAAGATCTGGATGCTGAACAATAATTTTAAAATGCTGAAACCAACTGCTATGCTGATATTAGCAATTAGGGTAGCCCACTGGGAACAGATCTCTAGAGGGCCCAATATCCATGTATAGTTTGGAGGTTTTACTTCAGACTAGCTCTAGCTTAGCTTTTGACCTGAATGCCCGTTAGTGACTGGAGTACTGTTAAATGTTCTTGAACCCTCATGCACATTTTATGGTTTAGTTTCATCTACAAGGAGTCCAGCTTGCAGACTGAGGGGGGTCTAGCAAAGATCACTCATGATCCAAGTGAAAATATTGATGTGGAGGCACCTAAAGCATATCAACCTAGCAAAATGAAGGGCTTAAAGTTGATTTTGAGAAAATGAATATCCTTTAAAACTACTTATCAAGTAGTAACCATACCACAGAACATAAAAAAATCAGTATAAAGTAGTTCATAGTCAGCGCTATGTTAGTCAACAGGGGTGTCAAAACCAAGCTGACACTGAGCTTTGGTCACAGAGATGACATCATTTTCAAAACAGCATTGTCTGAAAGCAGGAGACAATGCAGGGACTCTTTTGCACAGAAGGAGTCTGCTAACATAGCACAGTGGGAGCTGGAAACTCCCCTCAGAGCATTTCATTGCAAACAAGCACTGCTGAATCCCTCTTGCCAGTGGGTGCAGAGAGATCTTTCTCTATGAAAATAGGGGCAACATCAAGTGTTAGAGGGGATTGCAAGATACGAGTTGCTCACAGCTGCTATTTCACAGTTTTTATAACTTTGCAACACCTCTGAAAGGTGACAATACAATTCTGTCTTCTTTTAGCTGAAGAAAATAACCAGAGAAAATAACTAGAAAGATGCTATTATTTATAGATGTAAGTTGACAAATTCTTTTTTTTTTTTAGAGGACTAAATTCTTATGCAGAACTTATATAATCAGCAAAACTCCCAACGAATTCCATTGAAGAGAGAAGTAATAATCACTTCTAACAATCAGATTTCAGTGTCTCATTTCAGATATCTTGAAAATGGTGAATATTTAAGGGTTGACTTCATGTAGAAAGTTTAACTGACTTGGCTTGTTTAGCATATGTTTTATCAAACAGAATTGCTTTTGCTTTTGGTGTGAAAGAGCATCTACCTCATTCACCTGACACTTCTATCTTCTTCAATTAATGAGTCAGAAATTTTACAGCAGACAGTCCCACCTCATTCATCCCTATGCAGATATCCACTTTGAATTTATTGAAGTCAAGTTTCTACACAGAAAAAAAGAAAATATAAGAGATGAGACAATCACACAGGGGCTAATTTGAAACAATGCAGATGACTGTCTTAAATTTGCAATTTTGGTATTCTCTTGCACAGGGTTGTTTGCCTGTATAAGTGTATAATTTTAAAAAGCGTACTGTAAAACAAATCCTTTCATGTGACTTCATATGGATGACTATCTCTCATCAAAAACGTTGGATTCTCTGCACAGACCTCTGCTACTGACTACATTATTGTTGGTTAAAGTAGGTTATCATCAACTCTCTATACCTGCATTATGGGTTTGTGTGGCACGGTTTCTTTGATAGTGGGGGAGGGGGCTGCAGAGGTGGCTCTTTAAAGAAGCTGCTAGAAGCTTCCCCGTCTCCAAAAAGTCGGACCTGCCTCTGCAGCCCAGGCCGATCCCATCAGTGACGGTGGTAGTGCCTCTGGGAAAACATATTTAAGAAGGGGAACTGGCAGTGTGGGGGGGTTGGAACGTGAGAGGAACCCCTCTGCAGATACTGAAGTCAGTGAAGAAGGAGGGGGAGGAGGGGCGCCTGAGGAGGCTGATGGCCCTGCAGCCCGTGGTGAGAGGGCAGGCTGTCCCCCTGCAGCCCATGGAGGTGAACGGTGGAGAGGAGGCTCCCGAAGATGGCCGTAACTCCATGCTAAAAACCGCGCTGGAGCAGTGTGTGACTGGAGAGCAGCCTGTGGAAAGGCCCCGCGCCAGGGAAGTTTGTGAGGAACTGCAGCCCGCGGAAAGGACCCACGTTGGAGAAGTTGGTGAAGGACTGTCTCCCGTGGGAGGGACCCCACGGTGGAGCAGGGGATGAGTGAGGAATCTTCCCCCTGAGGAAAGGAGCGGCAGAGACAATGTGTGGGGAGCTGACCCCAAACCCCCATCCCCTGTTCCTCTGTGCTGCCGGGAGGAAGAGGGAGAAAGAACCGGGAATGGAGCTGAGCCGGGAAGGCGGGAGGGGTGGAGGGGAAGGTGTTCTGAGGTTTGGTTTTCCTTCCTTATATCCTTGGGGTTTTCTTGATTTGATTTGTAGTAAATTAAATTGATTTTGTTTCTTCCCCAAGTTGAGCCTGTCTTTTGCCCGTGACCATAAGTGGGGAGTGATCCCTCCCAGTACTTGTCTCGACCCACGAGCCTGCCTTTGTATTTTCTCCTCATCCCAGTGTGGCCAGGGGCAGGGGTGGGGAGTGAGTGAGCGGCTGCATGGTGCTTTGTTACCAGCTGGGCTGAAACCGAAACCACGACAACCTGTTAGATAAAATCTACATGTTACTAGTAGATTTCACAGGTTATTTTGTCACTGCATTTGAATGTTGAGACTGGGAAGCTTGTATAGCCATTTGAGCTCTTCTGCATGTTTCCTCATTCTCCCCAGTTTGACATTTGGCCTGCTCATTGCCCTGCCCTGTGTGACACTGTCCAGTTCTTATTGCATTGTAACTCCCTTTAAAAAAGTGCAGGCTGCACTCCGTAGTCATCTCATTTTCCTTCGTCCCACTTGCTTTACAAAGCATGCTTCATTCTTCCTATCCAGCTGTCCCTGTGGACTGTCTTCTCTTTTCCTCTCCAATGTCAGTCTGGCTTGTTCAGCTGTATTTACTCCACCTTTGTGTTTCTTACTCACAGGACCTTTCTGCCTCTCTAGATTCCTCTGCCAATTTCAGTTTCACCTCTTACTTACCTGGTTCAAGTAAAATTATTTAATTTCTCTTATTCACTCTGAAATTCAGTGTCTTCTTTCTCCATCTAATTTTCAATCAGGTATTCCCCAAACCCTGAACTCCTATCACACTTTCTCCTTTTCTCTATCAGCACCTTATTCCTTCCACGGAGCACAAAACATCAGATCAATTGGTCACAGACTGGTGGCATGGAAATAAACTCAGACCAGGCACTCAGATAATAAAATACTTGGTAATCACAATAAAGACAATACAGCATTGTGATGGGTTGACCCTCGCTAGATACCAGGTGCCCACCAAAGCTGCTCTATCACTACCCTCTTCAGCAGGAGAGAGGAGAGAAAATAGAACAAAAGGCTCATAAGGACAGGGAGAGATCATTCACCAATTACTGTCACAGGCAAAACAGACCCAACTTGGGGAAAATTAATTTATTACCAATCAAATCAGAGTAGGATAATGAGAAGTAGAAACTAAATCTTTAAACACCTTCCTCCCACCCCTTCTTTCTTCCTGGCTGAACTTCATTCCTGATTTTCTCTACTTCCTCCCACCAAGTGGTGCAGGGAACGGGGAATAGGGGTTGCGGTCAGTTCATCACACATTGTCTCTGCTGCTTCATCCTCCTCAGGGCCAGGACTCCTCACACTCTTCCCCTGCTCCAGCGTGGGGTCCCTCCCATGGGAGACAGTCCTCCATGGACTTCTCCAAAGTGGAGAACTCCTTGCCACATCCTTGCCACCGGCCACAGTTCTTCACGAACTGGTCCAGCATGGGTCCTTTCCATAGGGTGCAGTCCTTCAGGCACAGACTGCTCCAGTGTGGGTTCCCCATAGGTCACAAGTCCTGCCAGAAAACCTGCTGCAGTGTGGGGTCCCCTCTCCACAGGTCCACAGGTCCTGTCAGGAGCCTGCTCCTGTGCAGGCTTCCCACAGGGACACAGCCTCCTTCAGGTGCATCCAACTGCTCCGGCATGGGGTCCTCCAAGGGCTGCAGGTGGATATCTGCTCCACCATGGATGTCCATGGTCTGCAGAGGGGCAGCCTGCCTCACCATGGTCTTCATCACAGGCTGCAGGGGAATATCTGCTCCAGCACCTGGCGCACCTCCTCCCCCTCCTTCTTCACTGACCTTTGTGTCTGCAGAGTTGTTTCTCTTACATATTCTCACTCCTCTGTTCTGACTTGTGCCAGTGTTGCACAGGGTTTTTTTCCCATTCTTAAAGTTGTTACCCCAGAGGCACTACCACCATTGCTCATTGGCTCAGCCTTGTTTATATTTGTGCCCAGCATTATTCCATCCCAGGTGCAGGATCTGGCATTTGGACTTATTAAATTTCATGCCATTGGTGATTGCCCAATGCTCCAATCTATCTAGATCCCTCTGCAAGGCCTCTTGTCCCTCAAGAGAGTCAACATCACCTCCCAGTTTAGTATCACAACCAAACTTGCTAATGTTGCAGTCAACTTCTGCATCCAATCATTTATAAAAAATATTGAACAGATCTGGCCCTAGAATTGAGCCCTGATCAACACTGCTGATGACTGGCCACCAGCCAGATGTAGCCCCATTCACTACAACCCCTAGAGCCCTGCTGCTCAGCCAGTTCATCCAGAGCACTGTGTACCTCCTCATCTCACATTTGCACAATTTCTCTAGAAGGATACTGTGAGGGACAGTATCAAAAGCCTTAATAAAACCCAGAAAAGCTACATCTACCACATTGCCTTCACCCACTTGGTGGGTGACCATAGCACAGAAGGATATCAGATTAGTTACACAGTATTTTCCCTTTGTGAACCCATGTTGACCATGCCTGGTGATTGCATTGTCATTGAAATGCCTTACAATAGCAACCAGTATGCTATCCATAATTTTTCCAGGTACTCAGGTTAGACTAATAGGTCTGTAGTTTTCTGGGTCTTCCCTCATGCCATTCTTGTAAATTGGAATGTCAGAGAGCTTCCAGTCAGCAGGGACCTCCCCAGACTCCCAAGACCTCTGGTACATGATTGAGAGGAGTTCTGCTGCAACGTCCACTAGTATTTCTTCAGTACTCTGGGATGAACATCATCAGGCCCTATGGACTTGTGAGCAATCAGCTGATACAACTGGCCCCTTACAATTTCAGGACCTACAAACGGAAAGTCACTGTTCGTACCGTTGTGGTCCTCCAACTCACAGGAGTGGCCAGCCCATGGTCTACCATTAAAGGCTTAGACAAAAAAGCATTTAATGCCTCTGCCTTTTATTAATCCCTATTTGTCAGGTTTATTTTTGTTGACTTTTCATCTTATTACAGTTTTTGCTTTTGCATCATGTTAATTTTTGGTTTTTTTTTCACAGAGTCATCTAGAGCCTTAGGGTTTTTTTTGGTATATATAAACCCTCAATCATAATTTTACAGAACCTAGGTAGTAACTAATTAGTCTTGGTTTCTGCTATTTGATGACTAAAATAGTATCTTATCAAGTAGCAATAACTATTGATTGAAAATTGATGGGTACAGAGAACAAAAATAACAATTAATATAAAGCCTACGTACAGTGTGTAGATGTCACATCAGTAGGCACCTTTGTTCAGAGGGCTCTGGAAAGCTTAGAAATTAAATAGAAACTTTATAAGACTGATGATAAAATAGTTAACCAAGTACATCTTGTTTTTTCATATGTGAGTAGCAGTAATGATTTTGTGAGTAATCCTTGCTTTCTGAGGACTTTGGGGCAGTTATTAAGCTTAACCAATGTACAGAATGTGACCTTTAATTCTGGAGAATCAACACCCCATAACGTGCTCTGTGCCAGTTCGTCTTCATATATCCTCAATAATTATCTAGCCCTTAACTTTAATCACACAAATGTTAAAAATAAGTGCAGATGGTGCCATCAGCTGCACAGCTTCTCATGATCTGCACTGGACAATTGCAGTTAAAATATGCATATGGACTTCATAGATATAAACTTAGGTGTTCTGCTGAAAATGCACTTCCTCTTTTTATGTGGGTTTAAAATCTGAGAATCAGCAAACCCATGAAACATTCATCATGCATACCATCACCTGTCATTACATGTTTCAGGTGTTGCTGGCACAGAATTTCTATGGAGAATTACGAGTTGCTTTTCCAAAAGTAAATTGCAATTTTTTACCTGTGTTTTTGGTGCCACAATTGCAATACTCAGCTTTGTTAGCACATCAGTTACAAAGTGAGAACTCTTATAATCAACTTGAAAAGGTTTTTTTGCTGAAAATGAGCAAAAGGTCATAATTAGAAGTAATGTGTAATTAGAAGTGAAAAATTATTTAACGGAGCCAAAGCCTTGGGAAAGATGATGACTATTTTTTAAAAAATAAATACATGAAACTTTTTGGAGGTTGAGACATTAGTAAATCCAAGGAGGAGGCTTAGAAGCTGGAAAATAGATTCTCCAAGTTGCTAGAAAAAATTTACTTTATATATGGTTTTGCAATATATCACAGAGATGCCAACAGAATATATGTGTCGTATGTATGCATCAGTGTATTTCTGAATAAGTATTTTCTCATTTCTGTATGTAAAACAAGAAAAAAGACCTGAAATGTGATAGTCTGGATACCAGATATTGACCCTTTAGTGAGTGTAAATAAATTTTTCAGGGCGACACAGATATACAATCTCTCCAGGACTTGACCTCTTCATTTTTAAATTTTGCACATGCACACCATGCTTCAGAAAACTAGCTTTATATTAAAAAAACAGGCAGTAAAACCTCTAAAAGTAGGTGGAAATGTAGTGGTTCATCTATTGGCCACGGGTGTCTGCAAGCACAGTACTATTTAATGCTGAGCCCGTTCACTTCAGTTATTCATAGGCTGTAGCAGTGATTTCATTAACTAAAACAGAACTAAATTACATCTGTCCCATATGGCTGAGCGAGAGCAGAGTGAGCATATGCAGGCAGACTACATTTGCAACAGCATACCTTTGCTAAGGGCAACTTTAATTTGGCTTTAAGCATTCTGATATACCACATCTTGAAGCTGGTAAATGCTACTGTTTTCACGTCTATGCTTGACTCTTACTGCAATGTTCAGGTTAGAACAGCTGCGTTGTAATGTGCCTTCTTTAGACCGGTTACTAATGTATCTGTCTGCTTTCTCTGTCTTCTGCTCTACTATGACTGATACATAAAATACCTTTTCTCCAAATTTTGGCTTATTGGAGTGGATTGAGTTGGATAATGTAGCTAATTCTTCATATAAGATTTTTATTTTTAAAATTACTTACTAAATGCTATCATGAACCTCAAAAAATATTTTATGAATCAGAAAGGAGCAGCATTAATGAAAGGCAATGAAACCATTATTTACTGGATTCCAAAAATATTGAGGGATTTCAAAGTAATATTCTTTGACTGCTTGTGGAAACTGGAAAACATTTAAAAAACACAGCTTTAAATATTCTTAAGAAGTGATTTACTTTCAAAATAAAACTTGATGATCAAGTTTATATTTTAAAACCAAATTTTACTTTCTCTCCTTTTTTCTTTTTTTCCAGTGGAATTGCTTACAAGGTTAGGCATATCTCAATTTTCTGTAGTAAAGAAGGATCTTATGGAAAGGGATTTATGATGACAAAATAAAACTAAATAGTCTATCTTCATTTTGTTTGATTGATAACCTCCTTTTCTTGTACATGGAAAGGAAGGAGAAGATTTGATGAAAATAATGATAGAGGATTTCAGGCTGCTAAGACATATTTTAGGAGGAAAGAGTGAAAAAAAATGGTGTAAACATACAATAAAAAGTTGTACAGAGGTGTCATTAGGCCATGATGGACATCCTTGATGAGTTTATTTGTGTAAGCCCAGTTGGAAAACATCAGAAATTTGTTCTGGATAGAAGGGCTGCCTGGTTTTCCCTGTGGGCTGGGGAGTTTTCTTTCTTAGTTCATATTTCACATACGATGTGTGGTCACCTCATCATTTCATCACTCATTTGTGCTGCTGAAAAACATATGTTGCCACTATTGAATTGCATTTTGGATGTATTATGAATTTCTAGTTGGAAAGCTGGATAAATCTTATAAGTTTTGAAAAATAATTTAAGAACATCATACAAAGCCCAGACTTGCCTGCTCATAGAAGAGATTCTTACCATCACACAACCAAAATGGGAAATCATTTCTCACCTTGTAAAAGTCAAAGGCATCCTCTGCATTTTCATTATTCTGTTGCAATCCAAATATTATTCTTCCATTCTCTAACACTTTCTCATCACTATGTGATCAAACTATTGCCTGGAAAGGAAAGGTTAGATTTATCAATCAAAGTTTGCTACCAGCACTCAAAATAATTGAACCCTCAGGAGAAACAAGCCCTGTGGGTTTTTTTGTTGTTGTTTCAATATCTCCATAAAAGCCATTTCAATATGTTTGGTTCTGTGGCAGGAGGTTTTATGAAGTGTTTATCCTTTTCACATTTCCAGAAAACAAATCTGATATATATATATATGTATTTGCTGGTTTAGTGCCAACAAAACTTTCTCACAGAATCCCAAACGTCTCAGTACATGAAAGAAGATTTTTAGACATGGTCAAATTAATCTTTGGTTGCGTGTTTTAAAGCGATTCCGTCCAGAATCTAATTCCAATATCCAAAAAAGAGCAGAAAGTATCCCTGAGAACACAGTGGGCATCTGTAGTTTCTAGTCATGTAGTCTTGTGCTAGCTAGAGCATGTGCATGTGCAGTGGGTTTCCACAGTTGCTGGAGTAATGACTGTGGCTTATCAAACATGCTTCACAACCGCAACTCCTGATGTTGATATTTTAAAATTAACTTACCCTAAAAACCAGTTGTAATAAACAAAAACCTACAAGAAGGTTTATAATTAGATCCTTCATAGCTATGTGAATGAGGATACCACTTAGTGGACTGTGCATCTCCCTGAGATTTGTAGGTCTTGGTGAACATCTTTAGTGAGTTTGCTTAATATTGAAGAGACTACAGGTACCTGTAAGTAATGCAGACTCCTATACACAAAAATCTCTGGATCAAGACCTGAAACCTGAGATAATTCTGAAACCTGTTAATAAATGAACAACCTAAGAACACACTGCCAAAAACATTATTAAATAGTATAGAGTGCTGAGAGTAGGAGACACTGTACACTACACTAGGTACACTGGGGTCCCCAGTATAGGAAAGACATGGACCTGTAGAGTGAATACAGAGGGAGCTAAGAAAATGGTCAGAGGGCTGGAATACCTCTTCTATGAAGGAAGGCTGAGAGAACTGGTGTTCAGCCTGGAGAAGAGGAGGTTCCAGGGTGACCCTATTGTGTCTTTTCAATAAGAGGGGCTTATAAGAAAGATGAAGAGAGATTTTTTTTACCAGGGCCTGTAGTGACAGGAGAAAGGGCAACGGTTTTAAACTGGAACAGGGTAGGTTTAGATTAGACATAAGGAAGAAACTTTCTATGATTAGGGTGGTCAGCCACTGGAACATGTTGTCCAGAGAAGTTGTGGATGCCCCATCCCTGGAAGTGTCCAAGGCCAGGTTAGATGGGGCTTTGAGCAACCTGGTCTAGTGGAAGGTGTCCCTGACCATGGCAGAGAGGTTGGACTATATGATTTTTTAAGGATCCTTCCAACCCAAACCATTCTATGATTCTGTGATTCTATGATGTAAAACACAGAATCCAGTTCACATGCAGTGGCTTTGGATATGAACTATATGCAAGCCTGACAAATTTAAGACATAGATGTTTTAGCAGCCTACTGTGATCAGAAGAAAAGCTTACTTGTCAGTACATCTGTGTGAAGATAATTCTGTTTAAACACATTTGGCAGATAGCAGGCACAATCTACTTGCCTGAAAACTCAGGAGCTACCCCATGGGGGATACAACCCCTAGCCCTGAGGTTTGAGTTCACCAGTTCCCTTTGAGAGAAAGACTGTTAAGAAATAAAACTAACCTAGAATTTGGACCCTTGTAAGAAATTATACTTTTTGGTCCACAAAAATCCCCATACAAAATTGAACTTGAAAATCAATAGACTACCACTCAAACTTCTCAGTAAATTTCTCAGAAATCAGAATACTCAGTTGCAGCTCTGTGATCACAACTCTTACTCAGCTTGTGAGACACTTACTCTTAAAGGTAATGAGTTTATGTCTTGAATGTTTTAATTAGAAGTTTGTCTGGCAGTGTCTGTTACATACAAGAACCATTCATTCTCTTCCTGTATGGTTTCCAATTGCAATCATTTCTCATGAGACCATACATCATTTTTTTCCCCACGCAGTGTCATACTCCTTTTGGTAGTCACAAGCAAGCTTAAATTTGACAAGCCATTTAGCTCCAGCCAGCTGCATCTGGTGAAACCTGACTTGGCTCTGCAACAAGACGGTAGCCTCCATATTAAACTTCAGCAGGAGCAAACACCACTCTCTGATGTACTGTTATGGCCAGGTACACATATTCCAATGGGTTTTAAATCTTTACTTCAGTTCATCATGTGCATTTGAAATTTCTGAAGAGATATGTCAATTTAAGTAATGGCACTTTACAGGAAAAAGAACATTGTGAGAAAAGGGCATAGTGTTGCAGAAATTATTTTGCTTCAAACATTTGTAAATATTTTTAACGAAAAAGTATCATTTTGTTCATCTTTTACAATTTATTTCACTAAAAAAACTGGAAAATTATTTTGCATTTCAAGCACCAAAAAATTTTACCATTTCTTTTTTAAATCCAAACAAAAATAAGTCACACCTTTCATTCAAAGTTAATTCAAAATTCAAGAAAAAAAAAATCATATTTTTCTAATTACCAAAAGCAGAATTCTTAGAATAGGAGTTAGGGAAGGTGTTGGGAATGACCTTTTTTTTACAGCATCTTGTCTGTGCAGCACCTTTGAGGTGTTTCAAGTGCCCTCTGTCCATCACTGTCATTTTAGCTGTAGAGAAGAAAAGCAGGTGGCCAAAATACTCCCATCAACAAAAAGTCTGAAAGAGTATCTGATGAAAAAAAAATACCTTACATAATCCTGACTCATTCTATTTCTGATAACACATTGCTTCTTAGCTTATGCTTGTTAAAAGAAGTTTCAGTGAACAAGTAGAACTTTGCAAAAGTGCTTTGAAAGCAAAGTCCTCTTTCAAAGTGAATTATTTAAATCTCTATTATAAATTTCATGAAAGTATAAAACTAAGCTGATTCTTTTAACAGGGATGCCATGTTCCCTTAACAAGTAAAATATTTTTTTTAAAGTTTTTTTACAGATTTAAATAAAACTGAAATACAGATCTAGATCTATAATCAAAACATGAATCTACCTAATAAAAAAATTGTTCTTGGTTACCATTAAATCCATTTTTGTTGAATGTAGAAGTCAAATTCAGCTCAACTACGAAGTTTGTTTGCAGTTTATTACAGACTTTGCTATAGAACTTACACTGGACTCATTAAATCTTGTAAAGAGGTTTTTTAAAGGTCTGAAATGTGTTTTTGTGGCAATATAGTTTCAAATAAAAAACATAGTGACTTTTTTATGACAGGATTTGTTGCCATAAACTTTTGTAATCATTTTTTGCTGGTTACCATGCCAGTAGCCAGCAGTTTATTTGTCCTGGGGATTATGCATTCATACAGAGCTGAGATTCTTACCTGTAGCTATTCGTTACGTAAGTTCGATCGGTAAAAAAAAAATGTACTTTGAAGGTTTTATTATATAAAGTAATTTATAGAAACTACAACGAAGATGGAGCTCTTGTTTTTATAATGGTGATTTTCTCAGCATCTGCTGATATCCTGGAAGGGCAATGCTTGTCTAACATTTGGTGAGGTACAATACAATCTACTGAGTAAAAGAAGCTAACAGAATGGTCAGCTCCACCACTTCAGCAGAGTCCAGATGTGTTTTGAGAACCTGCAGATTTTTACAGTGCTGTACTTCTTATTCCACAGAACAATATACCTTCATGACTCCAAAAAATTGTTCTTTAATAATAAAAAAAAATGCACTATGTTTTATGATGGAAGTAATCAGGGGGCACAGGGGAAGGAAAAGGGAGGAAGTCAATATGACTATTTTAACTCTTCCTCTCCGTGCTTACCATCAAAAGTGTCTCTGTTTCCCTTGGAAAACCTTCACGAGTTTCATGGGAACAAAATAACAAAGCATTAAAAAAATTGTGTATTTCAAGGTATATACACCCTCTTCCACCTTCATGCTTTTGCTTCTTTGTGCAGATCCAGGTGGATTTGGGAGTTTCTAGTTTAATAAAGTGGTAAAAAGTTTGAAAAAAATTTACAACTTGCCTCATCCCTGAAAAAGGCAGAATAAACACATCCCTGGTGAGATTTCACACTTATTTCTAGGAAGTATTAATTTCTGACTTCATACATGGTAGCCAGAGGAGGATTTGGTCTGATCTGACAGCTGAGAACCTGAACTGTCTTACTGCACTTGCTGCTGCCTGGGACGTGGACTAAGAGGGGCTGAGTGTTTGAAACACAGCTGTCCCTCTTGCCTTTGAACAGAAGTGTAAAAATGGATGATTTCATTGTTAAGGAATAAAAATAAAAATACCCAAACACTTGAAAAAGCTATTTTTATTAACTTGCCTAGATTTTAAAAAACATCTCACTGAATAACCAAGTTAAAGTGTCAAGCTAACTCACTCATTTGCTGAGGATGACTGCAGGTGATGGTCTAATTTGACGTAATCAGATAAACACTGTAGGAAATCTTTTTTCTTAGTATTCTCATTGCTAAAGGAGCTGTGGGCTAGAGATGATGAAGTAGATGTAAAAGAACTGGTAGTAACACCGTGATCTGCTAAATAATATTAATACATATCTAGCTCTGTCACACTTTATAAGCTTTTAAATATTTCACAGACATTAGGGGAAAATGTTAAGTTTACTGAGTAAAAGCACCATCCATTGTTTTTCATAAATTAGTAAACAAAAAAAATGCCAAATTCTATTCATCTCCAGGCTTAAAAGAACAAGGAGGAGCAGTGACTGGTGTGATTTTATGTGCCATAAGCCACAAGCATAATTATTCTGTAATATTTTTCATTTTACACCATTAAAAAGATGCCACAGTTCCCCCATTGCTTTCCATAACATATTTTCCCTTGTGCCAGTTTCCGTTTTCTATGCTATCTTCTATCAGAAATGGTTGCTTACCAAGTCAGTACCATTCTGTTTTAGAAATGCCTGATTCTTCTGCACTTAAGAACTTCCCTATCACCATAGTGGGAAAAGATAAAAACCAAACCACCCCCACATTCACCCTAAGAAAAGGAAGGCTGCAAAAAGTGCATTGAAAGGATAGCTGCTGCAGATATTCAATGGCAATATGTAGGACAACAGAGGTTTCAGCCCTAAGAAATAATAGTAGCTCAGGATGAGGGTAAAGGCACATTTAGGACTACCAGAAAAAGAAATATTACTGGAGTTGTTTGTTAAATTTCACTACTTCTACCATTGAGATTTTAAAGACAATAGCCTGCCCTGTTACACAGGATTGAACAGTGAGCACTGTGCAGGAAATAAGCTTCCTAAGGTAGTGGCAGTCAGAGATAGTAGGCATAGTCCAAATCTAGCCTCCCTGCTGGAATAAAAGTTTTATGGTTGGTTATCCAAGTGCTGGTGTGTGATCAGTTTTAACATTAACCACAGTTCACCCTTGCTCTATAGTAGTTTTGCATGTTGGAGTGAAACAAAATAGTTCACTGGTACTTCCTAAGATTTTGAACTGTTGGGTGCCTATAGAGCTCAGCCTGTTATGGTCAGTTCCATCCTGTAAATAAGACTTCTTCACCTCCAGCAAACAGACTGGCTTGAGCTCCTTCTCAGCTTATCCACTTGGCAGGCTTGCCCCTTACTTAGCCCATTTTTAGCNGAGCCTATTTTGAGCCTATTTATCCATGATGGCACTCCAGCTTTTTTTTTTTTTTCCTTTCATGTTTCATAAAATAACTATATATCCATTGTTACAGGACAGAAAAAGAATATCTAGTCTAGCCCTAGGCTGTATACCTGGTTGGTGATTGGTAACAACTGCTTAAAGTACATTTAAATATTTAAGATTAAAAAAACTGTTACCTGGTAAACTTGATCCTTTTGGCATAATGCTGCTCTATCCTTCAAAGCTCAAGAATATTTTCCTCAATACTAGTGGCCTGCAATATTATTCTGCTCTATGCACTTCCTCTTCTTCAGCTTCTCTTTTCCGGATAAACCCTAAAAGTAGAAAAACAGACTCAGGTATCTCATATGGATTTAATATACAATGTGACAGTGGAGAACACATAAATCATTAAGTACAATCAGCCAAAAGCAACTCTTTACATGTATTCCTCCTCTTTATTTTAGTGGACCACAGAATAAATTTGAATTAAGGTCCCTGTGTGTATTTAGCCTAAATATTGAATCATAGCCTATCCTGATAACATTTCTCTTCCTAAACTTTTCCATACCTCTCAAAAAACTTAGATAATTTTGAAAACCTCTGTTGACTTTCTGTAAATTTAATACTTTTTTTAAGCGTCTACCTGGAGTTGTACAGTCTTCCTGGACTAAAGCTTTGCCACTTGCGACTCTGAACTAGTAATCTGCCATTCCATTTGGTAACTATGACAAAATGAAAACTTGTCATATATTCCAAATTTGAACATCATCAGTGCTCATTAAAAAGTATCAGGTCTTTACAGAAAAAGTTAGCTCATAAAAAGTGGAAGAATATGAGTGCTTTGTACCTAACTGATGCTTTATAGTGTTTCTGTGCATTTTTTAGGGCAGATACATTTTTCTGGTTACAGTATGTTGTCAAGACATTATGAGTCATCTCCAGATTTAACCACGCTACTATTTTTATTTGTTGATCTGCAGAAATTTTTAAACAATACACAAAACCACTGGATTAAGTCACTTTTTGTCGCCAGGGCCTTGCAGACAGTACACTCTTTGCAAACTTCAGGTAAATCTTCACCACACTAGAATGGAACATTTAGACTCATTCCAGATATTTGTGAATGGCTGTACAAGATGCAATCACAGCAGAGAACTGTCCCACTTTGTTTATCTGCAACAGTACTTTGATGAAAACAAATGTCTCTGTCTAATATATAGGACCAGACTGTGCCATCCCTGCCCATTTGTCTCTACTCCATTGGAAATTCCTACTTTTACCTTACTCTCTCCCTAACCCATTTCTTAATTGCAACAAACAATATTCAGGGCCCCTGAGGCCCTCACTCACATTCATTATATTTTAGATAATATAGGTTCAAAATGCAGTGTATGTTGTGCCAGGCTTGAATAAACTGTCTCATTACTGTAAATGCTTAGCACCTCAGACCAAGGTATAATCAAGGCATGAACATCTTTAATCTTACAATTTCCTTACATTACTAAGAAAGAAAAAATGGGAAGAAAATGAAGGGTTAATTACATCAGTATTTCCGATTTCTGAGGTTGCATGTTCCAACTGCATTTAGTAAATTTGATTGCACAGATGTTGTTCAGGTGCAATTTCAGAAAATTCCTGTTGTAAAATTAACAATAACAGTAAAATTATTCCTGGAATCAAACAAGTAAGAAGAATAATCTGTGTAGTATTGTAATTGACAATATTGTCTTTTAAGTTTTCCTTACGATATTCTTGAACCTTCATTCTGAGAAGTGAACAGCTTTGTAGAGATGAATTCTATTACTGCTGTACTGTTTCTAATACATTTTTCAGCAGCAAAATGTCTTTGTACCACTAAACAACACCTACTTGTGAGCAAAAAGGGAACAAAAGCTCATAAAACTGCAATAAAATATTTATTTCTCTTCAGCAATAGGATTAATTTTATCACTCTAGATTTATGACCTTGGAAATTCTTTGCTGGATATTTAATATATCAAAATAGCAGAACAAGGAGTCTGAGTTAGGAAATGTTTTGTGAAACTTGTGATTTACTGAAGAGAACAGATTTCCTTTTTTTCATAGGACTTAATAAAACAGCAGCAAAATCGAATTAACTTGGCATAAAGTTTAATTGCCTGACAAAAATTTAATAGTGCTATTGTGTTACAGTTTATGTATAACATACAACAGAGTTGGACTTTTTTCAAGTCTGATTAGGGAGCAGGCTCTGCTGCATAAAAAGGGCAACTTTCATTTGCTTATGGGCTTTATAAAGGGGGAAAAACATATGTAATTACATTTGCATTTAATTTCTCTCAACTGCTTTTCAGAGCTGATGTTTGTGAAAAGTCATATGTATATGATAATACAGATAGACTTGAATGAATTTTCATGTTTCTTCTGGAATTTCAGAAGTCATCTTCACTTCCAAACAACTTAAAGGATTTTCTTGTTCTAAAAACATCAAACAAGTCAGAGGATTCAAGCTTTATTTCAGATGAGTATTCCTATTTATTTTATATCATAGGTTCATAGTCAAGTATAAACATAAAATACCATATTCTAACGCATCATGTGATGTTATCTATTTATGGACTCCAGCTGATACTGTAGGAAAATACAGAAATGAAAATATCATCCTCATTTGATCTTTCAACATTTTTCTAAAATTAACATTTTCAAGTTGAAAAGAGCTTTTTGTTTCATGTAACACTGTGGAAAGCATCAAAACTATTGATGATAAGATTTTTCCTCACAATTCCTCTTTTTTTTAATAATAAAATAACCCCAAAGAAGAAAAACATAAAAAGAAACAAATAAGCCTGCAGTTTTCAATCTTTCTTTTCTGCATTTAGAACTGTCACTATAGAAATTACTTTTTTCTTTTGGTTAAATTATAAGACTTTCCATAGCAGTAGCACACAAGTAATATTGAGAGTGTATACTAGAGTCTTTGCTGTGCTAAAGATTTTGAGGTACTATTACCCATTTCTAACTCTATGTTCAGGGGTTATATTGGTACTAGAAAGCTACACCATGTGATATGCAGAGAGTTAAACTGTGGTCCAGATTAAGTCATTGTAAAACTGCCTTTACATACTAAAACTGTCTCAGTCAATCAGTCACACTGTCTCGAAAAGATATAGATAATTATACAGTTATTCTATTATAAAATACACTGAGACCTGTATTGCAGTTTCAAGATGTCAAACTTCCTTCCCAAACAGCAGGCCCACAGAAAAAATTCTAATACAATCATTTCTACCACTTTAATAGTCTGGGTCTGTGCTGATTATTCAGAGAACTGAGATGAAGTTGCAAAATAGGAGAACTGCTGTATAATTGAGTAGAACTAAATTTTAAGACCACTATAAAGGTTTAAAAAGTGAAGCACTGAAAGTTAGAAATGGCAAATCACATGTAAGGACTAAAACATATTTATTGATTACAGTAACTCTTGTCCCTGCTAAATATGATATTTACTATTACACATGATCAACTGATTTGGAGCTTTAAGGTCTCATCGTCAGAAAACGCCAATACTGCTTTAGTCAAGTCTTCCTTTCGAGGTTTTTGAGGAATAATACTGCTGTATATTTTTTAATATGATTTAAAGCATTTCCAGGTCAAGGGTTGCTGAAATGATAGATTCCTTATGCCATATATTTTTATAATGTATATAATCAGTACATTAAAATGAAGGAAATAGAAGCATGCAGCCACAGGGTGCTAGATTAGTAGGAGCCTTAAAAGCTTTGCTGTTACCTCCTATAATATTGAGAAAGAATGCTTAATTAACATAAAATGCATTAGTAACAATTAAACAAAGTTGAGGTCAACAAATTAACCTTTTTAATTTAAATTTAACTTTTTAATTTTAGTGAGCCATCAGCTCAATGAAAATGACATTTGATTTAAATAGCATATTCTGATATTGTTGGAATAAAAACATGTTCTATCCCTTCTATGTCAAGCATAATATTAGGTTAGCATTAAAGGGTCTAACTTTTTCACGAGTGGAACTCTGGTTATTAAACTGATGGGAAAAAAACCCCACCTTGGTCTTAATTTCTAAACATATGTAAAGATATTAAATTCTGAGATTTTGTGCTAAGAAAAACGTTACTCAAACAATATGAAGTTACTCTCCTTGTTGAAATTTTTGTTGAGTGAAATGAAAAATAGACGTTTAAGTACTTGGTGTATCTCCTAAGATTGTATCACGTATATCAACAGCAAGTTTAAGAGCCCATTAAATATTCTTCTTGGATAATAACCTCCTTTGTAATGTCTTTCCATGTTGTGAGGAAATATCTTGAAGGTTAGCAAGTAAAGATTACTGTACCCTTAAAATTCTTAAGTCATGTCCTGAAACATAGGGTCATTCATGATATGTAGATGAAAGCCTGTGGTTTGACTACAACAGACTTTAAATGTAATTTACAATATACACACCACTTAGAAAATCTTCCTTAGTGATGTTTTGATGTGGATAATTGGAAATATGATAGACAAGAGAAAAAGCAATTGATTCTACAAAAATAATCCTTCCCACCAAAAGGGAGATGTTGAGATAAGATTACCAATAAAGGTGCATCTAGCAGGGGAAAAAGTCAACAGAAGAAACATGTCCTTAGCAGATGTACAGACAAATCTTACAAAAAGATTAGGTGACTATTCTTTCAATAGTTGTTCTCCAGCAGGTGCTTCAAAGCAGAAGTCATCACAAAAAATTTTAGGCACAGGGCCTTCAGCCACAGGTTTGGAATTCCCGGTCCTCAACCAGCAGAATGGAAGTGCAGATGCATGACAAACCTGATGGGGTCACTGAGGCATGGAGAGCTACAGACAGTAGTGCTACTAGTTAAGAGTCCTACCAAAATATGCTTGTACCAAAAGAGCTTTTCCACAAAATAAACATATTCATTAAAAGTTTTTTCAGGTATATTTTACTTAGGATCAAGGAAGTCCACATCAGAGTATCACAGTGGTTTTTTTTTTAATTAAATGCTATCATTTTCTTCTGTGTCATCTGAGCAGTCACGACCCAGCTGAAGTATAATATTTTAGTATTATAGTGGTATTTTAAGAACTATAGTGTCTACCTTCTTCTCTATAACCTAAACTCATTGTTCATTCTACATCACTCATTATAAAACACAATGTTCCCTCTGGCTGAACCACTGCACTTCCACTAGACACTGTAGCTACTCAAACAGGCACTGAAATGGAATCATTCAACATTTTAAAAGCAAATTACCATTCTGTGGATACTTTCCAACATTTTCATACCTCTCTTGATTCAAAAATACCTACCTGCATATGTACTTGAATTTCTCATGGACTGGATAATCCAACATCAAAAAGAAATGTAGGTTAAAATAGCATAGGGTAGTATTACAAATAATAGGGTAATGTTAAGTAATTGAATATGCAGTGGAAGGCATCAGGAGTGTTTAGCCATAGCATTTCACTGTGATGGAAATTTCACCTGAATTATCTCAAACTTCTCAAAACATTGGAAAAGTTAAGAATAAACATTGGCGGGATGACGGATTAGATAATTAAAAGGTCTTTTTTGTCACTAATTTCTCAGTAGCAGACAATGAGTATAAAATCTGTCTGTTGATAACTTATTAACTTGCCTATTTCAATCATTTATATGACAGTTCTTATCTCCTTAGATAATAGCTCTCCTGTGTTTTTTTAAAAAATCATTTCCAGCAGAAAGGTGACCAGAGGTATCAATATGAATAAGAAATGAAGTATGCATTTTAAGAACTGGAGGATTTTTTTGAAGTAGAGACAAATAAAATGTTGATGCAGAATTACCACTGAAGAATTAAGATTTCTAAAGTAAAAAAATATTTTTTTTATATTGAAATCTCAGTTATGACTCTCACTTTTATTTTAAAATTATCTTTGTTTACAAAAAAATTGGCTCTCATTTATTTCAATATATATAACACAAACTGTCATCATTATCCTGCTTTAAATCTGATAGCAACTGCAAAATAAGCCTAGGTGAAGACAACTGGCTCAGCAGTTTGCAAGTCACAAATACTGTGATTTTAAAGCAGCTATAGTAAGGAAAACAGGTTTGGGATATTCATAACTTCTTAAACTTTGGTCAGAAATAACTTTTTGTAAGAGCATATTTCTGCATGGAAAGTCAAGAGAAAATCTAGAAAGAGAGAAAATCATATTTCACTGTTTGACTTAGGTAATTGTTTGACTTAGCAACACTTTAAATATTTTCTAATAACTAGTATTTATTATTGTATTAGTATTACAATAGTGGGATAGGGTCAAAGAAGATTTAATGGTCCAAAATATTGTATTTCATAGTATTCATGAAAAGAATGGCTGTTGCCATGTTTGTATCTTAAATAACGGAGCAAAAGATTTTGAAAAAGCAGAGTCTAATTCTTCATTCTTAATGAAAATCACTCTGGCCATTACCTGGACTATCTGGTCATATGACTTGGCATGGTTCATCCCGTAAAAAATACTTTGATTTGCAAAGTGTCTGAACATCCTAACACTCCCTGTGCAATTATTTAATAGCCTGAAGTACCATAATCTCTAAGTTTTTCTTTATCAAACCAGGACACAACATTAGTACTGCTTTGTCTTTGACTTGTCATTTAGTCTCGCAAATGGTTTGTGTAAGTACTACTCCATAAATATGAGGGTTTTTTGGAAAACATTTTTTCTTTCAATCACAGTATCGGATTCAAAACATGGAATGATGAAAAGTAATTTATTGATTAATGAATAACAAAAGTTTTCAGATAACACAGCATTTTAAACTATTTATATACCACTCTGAAGCAACTGCATGCAGGGAAAGGACATGTACCAGAATGGCAAGAAAAAGAGATCACGTCTCATTTTGAATTTGCCTCTTGAAAGATGATGTAGGACT
>VYZV01028830.1:14298-30485 GCA_013401275.1 Pandion haliaetus | reverse complement strand
AGTCCACTGGGTGGTCAAAGGACTACTGACTGGATTTTCTGACGATAGGTAGGCCTCAGTAGTCTGCTGGCCTATAGCACGCCCACCTAGTTCCAAGGCAAACTGTACCCTTACTAAACAAGACTGAAGGTAGGAGTAGCTAGGTTGCATGACTAACAACTTTGTTTCTGTAACTATAATTTATGATAATTGAGCCAGATCATAAAATTAATCATATCAACAAAAAGAAGATTTATAATTACGCAAATTCTTTCACTGAGAAAATGATGCAATCAGTAATAATAATTTGAGGACATTTTCTGCCTACTGAACACTAAGTACATGTTCACAGCAGCCACATTGAGAAAACCAATTGGAAGACTTCCAAATAGCCTCTTATGGTCTGTCATGTCACTAATCCACAAATTAAATCACTGCTGAAGTGGAATATGATATGATTTTTCAGAACAACTTCAAAGACAGTTACAGCCAAATGTGTCTGTGATTTACACATCAAAGTAGTAATAATAAAAATACTTAGTTGTACATAACACTTTGATCCTTAGATGCACGATGCACTTGTTAAAGGTGGATAAGTATTATTATTCCCATTTTACTGATGAAGATACAGATTTCCTCGGGGTGCTCAGTAAAAGAAAGTAAAACTGAGAATTATACCTCTGTTTCTGCTACATCTCTTGCTTGACAGAGCTATGCAGTGAGAAGTATCTATTATGTAGAACCAACATTCCAATTTGAAAAACTGCGGACATGATCTGGAGGGCTCTGCAGTCAGTCCAAGTTTTCATACAGCATTCTTTAGGCCAAAATGCTAACATATCACAAATAGGGATGCCCTATGACTCTGCTGTGCTTTTTCTCTTCCTTGCTCCCCTGCTCCACTTCATCACCCACTCCCTCACTGTTGTCTTAGATTGCTGTATTTTTATGATTGCAGTTACCTCCTGCTGAGCAAGAGGAATGTGATAACTTACCAGGCTGCAGTAATTTTACCTGCCAATAGTTTGAATAGGTAAAGAAATAATGCTGTGATAAATTTTGCTGAGCAGCTGGACAGGGAAGAGGCAGCAAGGTGACCGACAGTAATGCATGGAGCTAACATCAACAGATGGGAGGGAATGATAGGAGAAGGTGCTGCATGTGGCTGAGTGAGAGTTGGGCATAGATGCATGAGGTTTCTGGTTTCAAAGCCATGACAGAAAATATGGTTTTGGAGGATAATAAAGAGGAGTGAATAGAGTGAAACAAGCCTTCAGATAAAAAGAATTGTAGACCCAAGTAAGAGATCCAAGAGGAGAGAAGTAACAAATGGGATGGAGAAGGAAAAAGAGTAAGAAATAGCATAATGGGAGGGAAAGGAATAGCAGAAAGAAAAGGCATGAGTAAGAACAAGGGAAAGAGCACACACATATGTAGGACATAGGACTGAGATCTTTAATTTCTGAATTAAATCTGAAAATTATAAACACTCATTTATATTTAGTACTTGACAAACAAGTTTTCTGTGTCTGAATACAGACTTCACACATAATCCAGGAAAACCCACTCTTTTTTGATCATGAATAACTTCTAAACTGTTTGCAAGGTTTCAACACCACGACACTTTATCTTGAGGTCCATATAATACCCCTGGTTTGAGATAACAATCTTTACCAAACTGAATCTGAAAAGAAGGATATTTTATGAAACCTATGAGATTTATACTAAATGTTTTTCAGTCATTCCTATGCTCTTTGTCAAACAGGTCCTTCTCATCACTAGGATTTATTCCCAGATTTCCTGTAGGATGTACCTAGACATTATTTAATTAGCACAGGCACACTAGTAGTAAATTAATAAAAATGCTTGAACAATGTCCTTAAAATTACCCTATTTTTATAGTTTTAGGTCAGAGATAAGGATCATGAAGAAAAATTACTGTGAAGGAAGTACGCTTGCAAATTCTAGATTAAAGAGTCAAAAGGGAATTTTTAAAAAGGAAGATTAGTATTTTTATTTTGCATGCTGTTGGGACATTAATACTCCAGTGTAAGATATTTACAAGCTTTGGAAGGGACCTACAATGATCATCTAGTCCAACTGCCTGACCAGTTCAGGGTTGACTAAAAGTTAAATGCAGCACTTTGCTTGGTTTTGTGGGTTTTCGAGTCAGAGGCTGCTAGGGTGATCCCCTCTGCTGAGCACCTGTCCTAGGTTTGGTTGGAATAGAGTTAATTTTCACAAGAAGCTGGGAGGGGATATAACCATGACAGCTGATGCGAACTAGCCACGGAGGTATGTGATACCATATGATGTCATGTTTAGTATATAACTGGGGGATCTGGCAGAGGGGAGAAGGGATCAGGAATGGGCTGGGCATTGAGTTCTGGGTGGTGAGCAATTCCATTGTGCATCACTCCCTTTATACAGTCTTTTATTGGTATTATTGTTATTATTACTTCCGTCCTTGTGTTGTTCTATTAAACTGTCCTTATCTCAGCCTGCGAGGTTTTACCCTTTTCTACCAATTCTCCTCCTCATAACACTGAGGGTGGGAGGAGTGAGCAAGTGGCCACTTCAGCTGGTCTTAAACCATGACAGCACCCATCAGGCCTCATTCAGGCACTACATCCTGTTTGGGGTCCCAGATAGCAGAGAGAGGTCAACAAACCAGGGAGACTCAGGGAAGCAAAGATGCTTTGTGGGGCTGGTTCAGCATGGAGCAGACAAAGCATCATGGCACATCACGGCACACCCTGGTGCCTATGGTGAAGGCATCAAGAGCATGGGGACAGGCTCTTCCCAGTAGTGTGAGATGGGAGGGTGAGAGACAATGGCATCTCCTGAAACTAGAGAGGTTCAGAATGGAGATAGGAAGAAAAAACAAAATCGCTGTGAGGATCATTAAGCACTGGAGTGGATTGCTCAGAGAGGTTGTGGGGTATCTGAGCCTGGAGGTTTTCAAGACCTGGGTGACCACAACCCAGAGCACAACTGTCACAAGCCCATGAGGGGATGCCCTCTGAAGTTGCAGAAGAGAAAACATTGCCAGCAGGAAATGTAGCAAAGGTTTCCAAAGGTGTAACACCTTCCAGAAGCTGCAATGTCAGAAAACCACTTTCTCATTTCATTCAGTTTGGCAGCTTTCACAAAAAATTTATTTAGAACAGAAGACAATAGTTCCAGTTGGAAGGGACCTACAGTGATCATCTAGTCCAACTGCCTGAGTCCTTGAAGGGCTGACCAAAAGTTAAAGAATATTATAAAGGCCATTGACTAAATGCCTCTTTTTAAGGCACTGACAGGCATGGAGCACTGACCATCCCTCTAGGAAGTCTGTTCCAGTGTTTGACCACCTTCTCATTAAAGAAATGCTTCCTAATCACCAGATCCCAGGGAGAAGAGATCCGCACCTCCCTCTCCCCTTCCCCTCCTCAGGAAGCTGTAGAGAGCTAAGAGGTCGCTCCTCAGCCTCCTTCTCTGCAAACTCGACAAACCCAGAGTCCTTACCTGTTTCTCACAGGACATGCCTTCCAGCCCTTTTACTGGCTTTGTTGCCCTCCTCTGGATGCATTCAAGGATGTTAACATCCTTCTTAAATTGTGGGTCCCAGAACTGCACACAGTGCTCAAGGTGAGGCTGCACCATTACTAAATACAGTGGGATAATCACCTCTCTTGACTGGCTGCTCATGCTGTGTTTGATGCACCCCAGGATACAGTTTGTCGTCTTGGCTGCCAGGGCACACTGCTCACTCACATTGAACCGGCTGTCCACCAGCAGCCCAGATCCCTTTCATCTGTCCTTTTTTCCAGTTCTAAACTTATTTACTGGTTTCAATCTATATGTATCCATAAAATTTTTGTTGTAGATTCTGCAACAGATTCCATAAAGAAATGGAGGTTTTCATATCTTTGTAAGTTAAGCTATGAGTTTGGCTCTATAGCCTAGTGCAGATCAGCTGTTGTGCAGAATGGCATACGGTAAGAGCACAAAAAGCTCTCTACTCTTTGACCACAGCTAGGCCCTTAACTGATACCGCTACTCACAAAAGGAGTCTTTGTGAAGCTAGTGATGCTAATCAAGGAGTAATACTTTCCTATCTGGGCCATATATCTGCTATATTGTTTAGTATTTGTATTGCCCAGAAAATGCTTCCTTTTACTCCTACTACAATATGATGTATTGTAAGTCTCTCAGGAGTTAACCCAAAGATGCTAGTATCAAAACTCTTGAGAAATACAATTATAAATAGAGCTCACTAGCTTTCCCCTTAAATACAAAATTCAACTGCCAATAGTTGTATCTGTTTTTAATTAAATTTGTGTATATATATATGTTAACGCAAGTTTGTCCAATGCAGTTTTCTAACCCAGTAATAAGTCAGATGGAGAAAGAGAGGATGCCGTTAGGCTGACACACTTTAGTGCACTGTTGCAGATGCTCATACGATATGGTGAGGAGTGCAGTACATGGACTCACACCTGGAGAAATGGAAAAATCCTGAATTAGCTATCACATCCAAGTTCAAAACCTACCTCTTTTGTCCTTGTTGGTCTGGACCAAGAAAAGAGGGCATTACCACCAAAATCCAGTAGTTCCCATGTAATGCACTCAGCTGGTTTCCAGATAACTTGGCAAGCTTTATTTCATCCCCCTTTTATCCATTTTACTACCTTCACTGCTTTCTGAGTTAAAATTCAGGTCCTACTACACTTACTCATTTTAGACTGCTTTTCCTCTGGTTATCAGCTGTAATAATCTAGGTCCAAGTGTTTGTAATAACTATATGGTTTCATTCACTGGAAGTGTCAGGGAGCGGCCAGGGCAGGGCCTCCCTGGAGACCCCAGCCACAGGGAGTAGCATGACCTGGTGCCCTGTCCTCTTTGCCAACACCTTCCTGTGAGACTCCTGCCTTGTCCTCAATGCTATGGTTGCATGGCATCAGGAACCGTGCTGAGCATTTGCCCAAGGGCCCCACACCTCGCGCTGGTATTGTCCCATTTCCTCCATAAAACAACCTGTGATTTAATTCTTTGTAGCTGACAGTATGTTATCAACTGTCAATCACGTTATCACACATGCACATTGGCACACATACATATAGCATTCTCATTCTCCATATTTAAACAAAAACATTTGGAATGAAAGCCTCAGGAGGAGGACAAGAATAACTGGCAAAACTTCAAGTCTTAGAGAGATGCAATCTGAAGAGCATCTGGGTTGTATAAGGCAAAGCAGAGGACCATAGAGGTAGGTGGCAGAAGTTCTGAAACTTTCCGAGTTTGAAAAGTTAAAATTAGCAGTGAAAATAAAATTGTCCCTTTCCTGTTTGTTTCTTTGCTAGCAAAAAATGTCACACTAAAATATTTTCATAATACCACTATTTTTCCCCTACTTGTTATAGGTACTGTCACAGTGTCCTGAAAAGCTGTAACATCCTTGAAAAAAAACCAGATAACAAGAAAAAGAGTAAGTCAGAAAAATGAAAATGCCATTTTGGTGTCTCTCTGGTTTTGACAGAAGCACCTTCTGCTCTCCCTCAGGCAAAACTGTTGGTAAATATATATATAAAAAAAAGCCTATCCTGTCATTCTAACTTATTTCCCTCAGGTCCACTGTCACAATTCCCCACGCTACATCCCCATTATGTTGTTATTACAAGGTGCTGCCCTGACCTGGCACATGGAATATGGTGGTATTAACAAGAGATTTTTTTCCTATTTGAGAATAGCATGCTGCCAGAGTGCAAGGCTGTAGTGTATTCTTTAGAGACTTGGCTGTTGGTTAAATAAAATAAAAAAAAGAGAAAGATATCTCCATCTTTTTTACAGTTACTTAGATACTTTCACATTAGTAATTAACTATTGTCATTTGGGACTTGTAAAAGTTTTGCACATTGGTTGAGAAATTCTTCGAAAGGGAGCATACTCTGTTGTAGATGGGATGTTACATAGGGAATTCTTCAAGAATCTTAGGACAAATTTTATCTAACTTAAGACTTTCAGTAATGAGTTCACCAAAAAAAAAAAAAAAAGTCATTGTTAAAGAAATTCACTGATGACATTCAGCTGGAGGGAAATGCCAAGGATAAAGGCTGATCAGAACATTGTAAAGGAAGAGCTTAGTGATCATAAGAACTAGAGCAATAAATTGTCAGTGTCATAGGTGTGGAAAAGGCATCTGTATATTAATTGTTCGTGATCTGCAGGTTGTCAGCTATGCAGTAACAGTTTGATTTCACTACAAGTAATCTTTGGGCATATCACGAGCACAGACAGAAATACTAATGGTATTGCAGTATGCATGTTAATCTACTGTCTAGAATTTTTGGCAATTCACAGTAACTGGATGATCAGAGAAATAGAGAGGATATGTAATGGAAAACATATATAAGAGGAGTCTAAATGTATCCATGGCTAGTGATGGGTATGGAAAACAGAAGGTCTTTTCTGACTGTAAGAGGAAAGATATTGCAGAACAGCCTTTCTGTGGATACCCTTCTTAATTCCAAGATATTTTTGAGAGCATCTAATAAACTGGTTTTGTGTCAAATGAGATGACTGATATCAGTGATGCAGAAGTCTCTTTTCCAAGCCCACTTCAGTAGAAATGGCTGCCCATTCTTGGCAGCTCTAAGCATCTGGGGCTCAGAGGTTTATCACTGTAAAGACAGAAGTGGATAAATAATGGAAAGCAAACCCCAAAGAAATGTAAACCCTTTTTTTTTTTTTTTCTCAAAACCTACACATATTTTACAGGAAAATTTGTGGGTTTACAGGTGACTACTGTGAAGCATGTATACCATCACTGAACTATTAGACAGTCATAATTATCTAGTCTCTGTCTTTTCCTATTTCATTCCATTTTGTTACTCTCTTTCGTCTTGCCATTGCATGAAATCATATTGGAAGCACCTTGGGACAAAAGCCATTTTTGGTTTTTTTATGCACTATACATCTTACCTGTACTTGAAGCACCCACGACATTATTGAACTCCATAAAATAATAAAATTGAGAAGGAACTATCATAAAAGCAGTCTCTCCTGTGAAATCTCTGGCACTTCTATTATTATTTATGTCCAGAAATACCATGAGAAAAGCCTCTCTCGTTTTATCAGCATTTCCTGTTATAGTCCCAGCCAAAGCCAGGAGTGAAAAATCATATATTCAAATATTTTCAAAAAAAATTGTCAAAAAAAGTGCCTAAGCATGTTCCTAAATTTGGGTAAATGTTCAGAGGCTTCTCATCCTTTCTTAGTAAATACAATTCACAAACAGGGATAGTGACAGGTCTAGAGGAGACTGAATTTCTGGGAATAAAAGGTCTTCATAGTTGCAAAAAGCTTTAAAATAGAAAAATAGCTTGCAGTAGTTTCTTGAAATTTCTGTGCTGTACTTTAAAGCCCCTCATAGCTTTTGCTATGAGCTTTAAGTAAGATCTTCTGTTTACTATGGCCATTAAAACTGTGAGCTTTTTTAAAACAGCTGCATTGCAACATAAAGCTCAACAGGTCACATGGCACCTTTTATACACACACTACATCATGGACTGTTAAAAGAAAAGAGTCTGTGCCTCAGACCATGTGTGGTCTTCCTAAGACACCAAAGAACACCCTGAGTAGTAGGGTTGTTTTTCTTCTGCAGCTTTTAAAGTGTCTGGTAAAAAGATACTCCACTCCTCCTTTCTTTTTGATTTCTTAAGACGAAAAGGGGATGAGATTTTTTTTTTATTTCAAAAGTAATATGTAGCTGAATACTGCCACCAGTGAATGCAGCTCCAAAGTGAACAGAGGTCTCCCCAGCAGCTCCATAATTATGACCATAACACACAATTCCAGAGTTCTCCTAAACCTAACTCAGATCTGGTACTTGTAATCACACCTTCAGAGCATATGCAATGGCTCCATGTAGAAGGTAGATTTTTTTCTGTCTTAGTATGTCCCCTTGCCTTCTGCACAGGCTGTGTCATGGAGCATTTCTCTCTATCTGTGGGGTTATTTGGTCACCAGCTGGAGTGCTGGTGTTGCATCGAAACCCCTCAGTTCTCCCAGATCCCTGCCACGTGAGTCATGGGTTGAGGAGCCAGAAAGCTCCAGCACTGCGGTGGGACTGCATGAATTGTTACTGGTTTTCCATGTGATTGGAAGATGGCAAGTAAAGGAGGAAGAGAAACAATCCCAGAAAGATAAAACCACATAGAAGAAACGGCAGCAAAATAATGTTGAGTTTAAAATTTCCTGTATGTTGCATAATTAGGAGCACAAGCTACAGTTTTACCTGTAGCTTTTTATAGCGTGTGCTTGGGCTTAGAGTGCTTTGATGAGTCAGCTTCACTTTTGTATGTTTTAGCTAACCAAGATTTACCTAGATACTTTTGGCTTCCTTTGAGTAGGACTGCATTTCTGTATTTAGATACACTCAGCAGAGAGAGCTGATAAAGTTTGTATTTAAAATTGTGTCTACAAAGCCCTGTAACCTGCCTACAGAGGATAGATTCAACTAAGAGTAAACATTAGATGGTTAGCATTCTCTCTTACTGCACATGACCAGGGGTAGGAGATAGAACTGTTGTCTGAAAGTAGGATTAATCTGTGGTTTGTAACTGCTAACAATGCAGATCAACTGCTTGTTTTCAAAAGTGGAAGTGATACAGCAGGAGCTGTCAAACCCTGTTGTGCAACTACAAACAATATAATGATTAAGAATGAGAAAGTCTCTTTGTGTGATGCTTCAGAGGCCTATCCCTAGCAGGCTTACGAATGATTCTAAGTTATTATTCACAACTGAAAGTGAAGCCCTGTGACTTGTATTGCAAGGTTAGAGGAAATACATATAAGTATGTGTGTGTGTGTGCCTGTATGTGCCTCTGTGTGTGTGTGTATTCTGTCTAACTGCTGCAAACTTGACAGCCCTTTAATTTTACTACTTTTCCTGCATTGGCAGAGAAATAATACAGCTAATCTCATCATAGACAGCTTTTATGACTTTCTGGTTGGTAAATAAAATAAATTGTATATTGGTGTTTGCAGCTGTATGTGTACACATCTAAGCGCACATATACAGAGTCTCACAAAGCTATATATACACACACTCACATGGCTGATTTTTCATTATGGAATACCTGATATTCTATTAAATTATTAAAGACCATCCTGTTATATTTATTACAGAGGTCGCTGATATTACTGCCAATTGTCAAATTTTGGTTTCCTGTTGTTGATTTTCATGCATGAGAAACACACAGCCTCTGGACTGATGCCAGAGCGACATCAATCTCTCTAGGCTGCTTCGACCTCAGGATATGTAAGAGTAGTGGATAAATTGGAAGATCAATGCCTTGTCCCTCCTGCTGTGCCAGCTGCTATTGAGAAATTAATATGAGGATCACTATAAATAAAAGATAAAAGATGATATGGCTTACAGTGTAAAATATTAAGGTTGGACACAATGTGTTCTATGAATCTAAAATCAAAACCTAAGAAAATTAACCCTATAAGAGTATCCACTGCCTTTGTAGGTAAGTGGAAAAGAGCAGGCTAGCAAGCAGAAAAGTTGTCTTTAATAAATCTTCAAAAAAGCATGGAGATATATCAGAACTGACCACAACATTGGATATTGCAGGAAACAGTCTTTAGCCATGGTCTAGGTTATCAGAAAGAGATAGTGAAGTTGTACAGTGTTATGTGTTCAGTAGCATAATTCTGGGAGAGAAGATGACTGATGCATTTAATAATGGTATAGAGAGTTTTTCAAAGGATCGGCTTTAAAACTATTTATGGACCTAACACACCTTGGTTTCAATAGGTGCTGAGCATCCAGAACAAACCCCACAAAAAAATGAACTGGAATTTTACTGGAGAAAGAAGTTCAGACCCCTTGCAGGGGTGGGGGGTGAAGTGGGAACACTTTAGTTCTAGCGGAAGTTACTGGGAAATAAAAGGGTTTTAGACCCTTAGACCCCCCTTAGACCTCAACTTCTCACAGGCACTTTAATGACTAACTCTCACTGAACCAAGCTGAGTGGTTAAATATCCTAAAGGACCTGGGCCCAATTTCCCCACAATGTGGCCTAGGAGTTCATATTTGGATGAAGCTGCTTCTATCCAGGAGCTTCAGGCACCAGTTCTACTTCCTCCTTACATAAAAAAAAACCTCCTCACAACAAAACTCACCATGTGTGGAATACTTCTTAACAGCCTAAAGGAAAGGTGTATGGCTCAGTTGCATTCCATCTAATTTGGGCACCTAACAGTGGTGACTAATACTGAACATTATTTCCCTTCAGTTAGATCTCAGATGGGTCTTCCCTTTGTAATTGCTAGACATACTGATAGGGAGATTCAAATCTTAAGTGGCTTGAATCTCCCGTTGGAACTGTCTTTCTCACCAGAGTAGTTAGGATGCATGGAGCAATTCCACTCACTACATAGGCACACAATCAGATGAGAGACATATGTGCCCCATAAGCGGTTGCCCCGGAAGAAGCACCTTCAAAATCAGCCGATTTTCTTGGTGTCTTGTTCTTATAAGTTTTCTCACCATTTAGAGACATTTAATTTCCCTAGAACACTTAGGCCTGTCACTTCCCTGAGTTATAAAGAAGTAATTTAATTCACTAAATGGTGAGTGAAACTCCACAAAAAGCCTGAAGAAGTTCAGAGATTTAAACTCCACTTTACTCAGAGTTTCAGCTTTGTATTGTCCACAATTGTGTTCACATAAGGAAAAGTAGGATGGAATTCTGATTTATATTCTGCCTTTATTTATATTTTCCTTTAAACTGCTTAGGTATTACAATAATTTTCTTTTCAGTCAAATTCTTTTCACATAATAAAACATAACCCATGTGGGATATGCTCTGAGTTCAATAGACAATTTTTTATGCTTCTGATGCAAAAATGAACTTTTATGGACTCTGATATAATTTCTTGATTCCCTGGATAACATGCAATAGCCAGAATAGGATTCATTTTTTTCTTGATGATGACTTAATGCATTGCACATGAATTTTAGGAGTAACTGCTTCTCTCCAAGTATCTTTCCCATCTTCACACACACACAGCTGCCCATCAACCAAGACATAGATGCATGCATCAAGACAAAAAAGAGCAGCTGAATATGTTTCTTATTGAGTAGGTTAATTATTTCCTTAAATACACAAGAAACTTGTACAGTAGAATAGCGTATTCATTGAGACCAGATTGCTTCTGATGAATACAGAATGAATGGGAAGTAATGGGGACTGTCTAGACCTCTGCTCTTCAAATCACCTGAATGTGGAAATGACTGAATAAATTGCACCCATGGTGGAGTAGTCAAATTCTTCTTTATTATCATGTGCATTCATGCAACCATCCTAAAGCTGGGACTAAGTCCAATGTGGTGTACCATTACATCTACCCCAGCCCATGCCAGTGATTCTATACTGCAGTATGAATGAAGCATAAAAATGACTAGCAGCCAGTTAAGTGCAAAGAAGCCTATCAGCATGAATTCGTATGAAGTCTCAATGGACTTCTTGCCATGACTTGTCTCACTTTTACTTCTCTCCAGCTACTATCGGAATTTTTGTCTCTGCTGAAATCCAAATTCGGGTTCAACAGCTTTTATGGAGCAGACTGATTTAACATTTCTTTTCAGAATTTCAGATTAATGACATTTCAGTCATTTGGTGATGACTAGAGAATTTCCCATAATATATATGATTTCCATAGACCATTTTGCCAGAATATAAAATCTGAGGTATTCCCAAGACAACAAAGCAGGATTAGGCAAGAAAGTTGTGTCCATGTCACAGAGTGCAGTGCCATTAGAAGCTTATATACATGGACATGCATGCACACACATGATTTAAAGAAAAGTATGATTGAGAAGAAAAGATCAGTCTGCACTAAAGTGAAGAGATGGAAGACTGAAAGAAACGATATGTTAAGAGAGTCTTAATAATGTTTTTTCTAGGAATTCAGACTTTTCAGAGTTTACGTAGTCCTTGTTTGATCTTGAAAAAAAGGAAGATATTCCTGAAATCTTTGTTTAGGCAATCTTTCTTGTCCATTTGTATTAGCAGAAGGAAAATTGATTATTCAGTGGCAGTATTACACAAGACAGAACATAGACCTGGATTCACAGCTCCAGCTGGCTACTATTCAAGGGGGAAAAACAATAGTAAGGATTCTAACTTGTTAAACAGCAATCATGTATCTGATAGGTTCGTCTGTTAGGGCTGCAAATGAATCTATTGGAAGATTTTGAAAGAGCTTTGCTATTCATATTTCCAAACTCATATCTTCCTTTTCCAAATTTCTTCTCCGCCTGCCTTCTTACACTCAGGGTTCAGTTCAAAAGTAGCATACAAGTTATGTACCACCTAAAGACAAATTCATGGAGCTTGTTTCTTATTTATACCCACATCTCCTAGTTGGTGAAAAGGGATGGTTCTTGTTCAGTCAACTTCCTGGAAAAAATTCCCAAAGTATGAGGTTTTTACCTTCCCCCCTATCTTCGTTCCTTATTTCACAGGCTGTACTTTTTCTTAAGGGCCAAAAGTATGTGATACAAAGGGAAAAGAAAAAAATTAAAGATCAATGCCTGCTCTCCCTGCAGTGACTGCCTTGGTTGAGAAATGAATATGAAGAACACCATAAATAAAAGATAAAAGATGATATGGCATTTGGAGTAAAATATTAACACCAGGCACAAAGTGATGTATCAAAGTCTGACCAAATTAACCCCCTGGGATAAGCAGAGGCCTTGTTTATGTTGCATAAGAAAATAGGTAGTAGAGAATTATGTCTGTGTGTGTTGCATGCATGCTCACGTGCACGTGTGTATGCATGGGAAACATACAGAATGCACACCCATTCCCCCTCTCTTGCTCCACGTCCATCCCATTCTCTCCCCACACATATACAGACCGAATGTACATCTATGTGACTACCCACATATTTGTGAATGCTTTCATTATGTATATTTGTGATTTATGTTCCCATGTACAGTGGCTGTGACAGTTGTGAGAAAGAAAAAAAATCGGAAACACAATGCTACTTATGTGTCTGAATGTAACATACATACAATAAGGGTATGGTGTGCAAATATATTTAAATAAACATGCAAAAATTAAATGCATACGTGCATATCTCAGCACACTACACATTTGCACAGATAAATATCCTGTCTGCATGTGCATGTGTATATCTTCTATGTTTATGTATGTATATAAAAATTATTAAACATAAATTATAAACTTATATATATTTATTTATAAACACACAACCACATTCCTGTGTGACATGAACCAACCAGAATCCCTGAGAGAACTATTCAGTGTGTTTCCTGCCATCCAGAGGGACTTTGACAGGCTTCAGAGGTGGGCCCATGAGAACCTCATGAAGTTCAACAACACCAAGTGCAACATCCTGCACATGGGTTGGGGCAATCCCAAGCACAAATAGAGGCTGGGTGGAGAATGGATTAAGAACAGCCCTGAGGAGAAGGATTTGGGGGTGTTGGTTGACGAGAAGCTCAACATGACCCAGCAGTGTGTGCTTTCAGCCCAGGAGGCCAACAGTATCCTGGGCAGCATCAAAAGAAGTGTGACCAGCAGGTCAAGGGAGGTGATTCTGCACCTCTACTCTGCTCTCACGAGACCCCACCTGGAGTACAGTGTTCAGCTCTGGGGCCCCAAACATGAGAAGGACATGGACCTGTTGGAGCAAGCCCAGGGGAGGGCCATGAAGATGAGAAGATGGCTGGATCACCTCTACTATGAAGACAGGTTGAGAGAGTTGGGATTATTCAGCCTGGAGAAGAGAAGGGTGTGGAGACACCTTAGAGCAGCCTACCAGTACCTAAAGGGGGCTTATCAGAAAGCTGGAGAGGGACTTTTTACAGGGGCATGTAATGATAGGACAAAGGGTAACAGCTTTAGACTGAAAGAGGGTAGATGTAGGTTAGGGGTAAGGAAGAAGTTCTTCACTGTGAGCGTGGTGAGGCACTGGAACAGGTTTCCCAGGGAGGCTGTGGATGCTCCATCCCTGCAAGTGTTCAAGGCCAGGCTGGATGGGGCTTTGAGCAACCTGGTCCACTGGAAGGTGCCCTGGCCCATGGCAGATGGGTTGGAACTGGATGATCTTTAAGGTCACTTCCAACCCAAACCATTTTGTGGTTCTATGATTCTTGGCCTTCTGCAGGTGACACCTGCAAGAGATTTTAAGTTAGCTTTCCCTGTGAGCTGCACAGGAGACTAATCACTTTTTATTCTGTACAAGGATGCCAACTTACTACCTTGTTGGCAGGTGCAGCAGCCAGAAGCTATTTTTTTCATACCTTCAATCAAAAAAAACCCCATAGAAAAATATGTTTTCCATTAAGATTTACACCAATCATTTTTTCTGGCTTATCCTTCATTAGATTAATGCTGGTGTAAAGCTCTGCTGGAAACTCTGTGTCTTAGGTATCCACTTCAGAATATGTTATTTAATAGATGTACTTGAAATTGTTAAAAGCACAGGCTTTAAAAACTGTCCTATCCTACAAAGCAAACAGATATTGAGCCTTATAACTCAGCTCTACTTTTTGACTACTTAGATCTCAGCATTTTTAAGACAAGAGTAACGACATAAAAGAACGGAATAACTCAGGCTGTGACTATCTCAGACACTTAAGCTGAATCATGGGTAGAGCTGATTGACTCTTACATATGCAGTCAGAGTAGAATAGGAAACCTTCCTGTGGGAAATACTGGTAGGTGGGAACTCTCTCCTTGAACTAATACAATGTCAGGCAGTTATTTCCTGGGTAGAAGTAAAATTTGAAATTTGTATCAAATAGCATTTATTTGTAACAACAGTCATCAGACTACAAACTATATTTTAGCAAGAAATAAAGAAATAAATGTTACAAAATAAAACCAATGCCTGTTGGCTGAGTCTATGTGTCAAATTCATGTTACGACATTTGATGGTGTCTGTGCTTTGAATATACTTCACATCCTTCGCGCTGTTGTGATATACTGTCCTTTCGTGCTATCGCGACTGCAGTCAGTGTTTTTATTTGTTGACTTTTTTCTCATGTTTAACTGCCTAAATGTTGAACAGAAGATGAGAGGAAATTCACCACTGGTCTGCAGTCTGGCTAGTCCTTTATTTAGCAAATTTGAAACACTAGTACTCTGATTCATATCATTCTATATCCCTTAGACCAGGTTTAAGGGATATCAGTAAGGACATCGCAATGGAGTGCAGGTCAACAGATATGAACAATAATCTGAAAGATTCACGTGTTTTGTGAACTGACACTAATTCCAAGTCTAATTCTCTTGTATTATTAATAATCTGTAAATAACAAGAGCAAGGTGTTTGAAATTTTGTCAGGATATAGCTTCAGGTTTTCTCATGCCACTCAAACACACCTTTAAAGGAGAGATGAATATATTTAAAATACAGGCCACATTTGCTGACTTCCTGTTGCATCTGAAAATGTAATTCTGTATACAACATTGTATTCTCACACAGCATAAGGGTCTTAGGGTTGTTAGCCAAATATTCACTTTGCTAGTGTCTTCACAGAGCCATTATTGCACATCTGCTTACTAACGTGGGCAAACAGCAGCAGGGGGCAGGGGGACTAACAAGTAAACAGTGTCTCTCATGCCTGTTATCTTCAAAAATGACCTACAGACCTGGAAATATCTGAACACACTTGCTGTACTAGAATCTGCAGGGTAGACTTTAGAACAAGCCCAAATAGGCCCTGAGAGCCTTGAATCAGACTTGTCGTGGTTTCAGGTCAGCTCAGTCGGTAACAAAGCACCACGAAGTCGCTCACTCACCTCCCACCCCCTCGCCTGGCCACGTTGGGATGAGGAGAAAATACAAAGGCAGGCTTGTGGGTCGAGATAAGGACTGGGAGGGATCACTCCCCACTTATGGTCACGGGCAAAAGACAGGCTCAACTTGGGGAAGAAACTAAATCCATTTAATTTACTACAAATCAAAACAAAACCAAAACACAAGGGTATTAGGAAGGGAAACCAAACATCAGAGAACCTCCCCCCACCCCTCCCTCCTTCCCAGCTCAGCTCCACTCCCAATGCTTTCTACCTCCTCCCCCCGGCAGCGCAGGGGAACAGGGGATGGGGGTTTGGGGTCAGCTCCCCACACATCGTCGTTGCCGCTTCTTTCCTCAGGGGGAAGATTCCTCACTC
>VYZV01028829.1:19965-37490 GCA_013401275.1 Pandion haliaetus | reverse complement strand
TTTTTGGGTTTGTGTTTGGTTTTTTGGGGTTGGTTTTTTTTTTTTTGGTTTGTGTTTTTCCCCTCCTTCGTTCTTTGTTATAATTAACTTGACGTCTTTCAGACTTAGGCACAAATTCTGGCTGAGCTGACCACAAAAGCTAGCCATGCTTTTAATGTCTCTTTGTGTGTGTTTACAGTGTGTGTGTATATATATATATATAAAAAATAAATCTGCTTGTTGAAAATGTCACCTGCTCCAAGTGAATGTGCATATGTCAATGCTGTGCAACACAGATTTAGGTGGCAGTGGTAGCCAGAGCCCTAGAAGCAGCCTCGTCCTACTGCAACTGGTCCGAGCAGAGACTTTTCAGCTGCTTCTAAGTCTCCAGGTATTTGTTCAGAACTAGCTAAGATATTTCTGAACTCAGATCAATAAGATATGGTGTGGTGCAGATGTCCTTTGCTGTATGAAACTTGGCAAGACCATGTGGAGTACCTTTCTGTGGTCTGAAAGTTGTTGAACAAAAAGAGCATCTCTGCCACTTCAGCAGTATCAAGGCTTGTTAGGAATCTCTGATTTCACAGATAGAAACCAGACACAGATTCATATCCATACTTACTTCAGTGTAGGAGCTCTGGTCACTACAGATGCTTAATATCACTGAAGAACAACTCTGTATTGCATGAACCTATTAAATGATTTGTAAACCTAAAGAGACCTTTGCCTTTCATTCCAGAAAGGCTGTGAAATATGAAAGGAAACTGTCTCCAAGCAATTTATCCTTAAAGGGCTTGTCACTGCAGTGCAGAACGTGTGGATCTAAGGAGAATTTGCGTGTGTCTGTGCTGGTGTGGTACACAACAACCCCAATGGACCATAAGTTAATTTACACCCTGAAATGTGCGAGACAACCTGCCCAAATCTGGGACATCCTGGCAGTAAGCCCTCTATCTGTACCTTGTCTCACCTACTCCGGAGTTATTTTATCTTTCTGCACCTATCATAACAGATAGGAAGGGAGTAATCTCTAAAGGAACACTTGTCATTCAGACTGCTTGGTAAGAACATCTGTGAGCATCACATGCAGACACAGCAGTTCTTGTTTGCTGCAGAATCCGAGTGCTCACTACTAATTGCAGCTGAGGTTGACTGAGGACATTCAAACCAGTATTTTACATCTTAAGGCCATTGGATTTGTTTTATTTATGCAGCATCCCTGAAAAACTTTGCTTGTGTGACACTTGGAAGAAACATGCAGAGAAATTGCATGGATTGCAAGAATGTGTGTGTGTGTACACATGTTTTTGTGTGTATATATATATATATACACACACACATATATAATATAGTTACAGTATAGCACGGCAAAGATAAGATGCCTAAAGACATAGGGCTGGGAAGCTGGTATCACCCAGCTACAAATGGCCACTGCTGAGGCTCCAGCTTACACATTAATAATCCTGGGGTGCCCTTAGAGCTGAGGCTAACAGAGCAACTGTGCGTTGTGGATTGTGGGGTTTCTTGGGTGGGGAAATGTGAAGTCTCTAGTGATGATCCAATGTCTGGAATGGTTTGCAAATCAGCTGTATATGATGCGTACAAGATACTACGGATGGTAATACTTCTAATTACTACCTACTCAAAAATGCAGACTAATGAACAAAGCTGTCTGAAATGCCAGGAATAAAGAATTTTCTCAGTGACCTACAGATGGCAGACAAATATAACAGATGAGGGATATCCTTGAAGCATATTTCTCTGAGTATTAGAAACTTAGTAACCCTATTTATGAAGGTTTTCATGGAGAAAGAGGCTTTAACTGGGTCACTATAAAATGTAAGGACTTGAGCAGTTTCTTGCTCTGCTTCAGAATATGTTGAAGATCTTTTGCTTTGTGCTATAAATTGTGTTCAAAACTAAATCCAAAAGCACTGAGATAGAAATGTTTTAAGTATTGTTGGATTTACCTGAAGGTGGTGATAACTAAGCCCAAATTTTCCAAGATGGGCATGTACGGGAGCATGCATAGATTTGCTTGTATGAAGTTTATGCCTTCAAATTACTCCATTTTCTGAAGAATGCTGTACTTGTTTCCACTGACATCCTACTTATATTTTGTGTAAGTCTAGGTGGTTTGGGGTTTTTTCCTATGGAAGACACCAATAGATAAAACTTAGTTGACTTTTTTGATCACTTAATAAACCCCAAAAATTCTTTTAAGAAGCATTTGATCTGGAAGGAAGGATCATAGATACAATAAAGCTTTTGTTTCCTCTTCCTCTTGGGTATTGAACTTTAGTGGATGATTTGATATGTTTCTGCATCTTTAGATCATAAAAGCTGTAATTCCAGAAGCACAAAAAAGAGCAAGCCTTTTGTTTCACTTGGAGAAANATATAATTTTAAAAGGGGTTTGAAGAGAAAAGCTGTTGTAGGTCATACCCCTTCCATAATTTTTTTTTTTTAGATGGCTAGAAAGACAAACTATCTTTAGTTGAGTGTTTTAGTTTGGGTTTTTTTATGAGTGTAGATTGATATAGACATATTTAAAATATTGCAAAGGATGGAAGTGATTACAACCTGCTGCACAAGGCCCTACTCAGGAAATTGAAGAACAGGGGCTTAAAAGTACTCCCCAAACAATGGGCTTAACAGACTCTTTAAAAAAATTCTTTGACAACTTTTTTTTTAACTAGAAAATACTCAGTTTCAACCAAGTGACTGGAAAATATTTTGCTATATTCTTGAACTGTTTTCTATTATGGAAATCAAACAAACTGTCATGCTGGATTATCCTTCAGGCAAGGAGAAAGAACGCTGGTTGAAGCTGCACGCAGGTCTGTGGTCTGTGCTCTGCTGTACTGTCACAGCTAAGCTGACCTAACTGTCTCCTAATCCAAAATTGGTGTTCTGGCTGTTTAAAAACCTAGTGAAGCAAAAACTCCTAAACCTAATTCTTTTGGATGATATATATTGAACGCGCAAAGTGGCAGGAGGGTTGTATATGGTCTCTCTAAGCTGCTCTTGTGCTGAGAAACCATGATAGAGTGGAGTCACGGTCTGCTCTGGCTGGTCTGCATTATCTGTCATGTATATGTTGGAGCAGGAAAAGAATGAATCTCCCAGTATATTAATTTCAAATGTGACAGGGAAGCGTCTGGTTGCATAAAATCTGCTACGAAGATGAAACACGGAAGAGGCTGCAAAGGTGGCCCCTTAACTTTGCTATATGTCAATGCAAGAGCCTTATCTCTGTCATAAGGTAGATGTTATTTGAGGAAGACTGTCTTGAAGATCTGCCTGTATCACAAATCCAAGTAAGAATGCTGAGGGAGGTGGTGAGACTAATGATGCACCCTGATATTAGGGATAGAGCATCAACGTGGCACGTGCCTGGCTGATGGGTAGGTTTATTCTTGGTTTTGTGGTGTGGTGGTGTTTTTGTGGGGTTTTTGTGGGTTTTTTTTTTGTTTTGGTTTTTTTTTTTTTTAATTGGGAGTTATATGCAATCAGAACAAAATGGGAGAGATAATCCTGCTTTGAAAATGGCTTCTGTCATGACACTAAGCTTTGCTGTCTCCTGAGGTTTCTCAAACACCGAGAAGCAAATGAGATGAAGTAATTAAATGTGAAAACTGATCAAGTAAGTTATGCAAGTCTTTGCTGGCTCACGGGAAGTGGCTTCTGAATCAATGCTAGGGTGATGAACTGGCATCATACAAAATGAACAGCATACTGAAAAATTATGATTTAGTGAATCCTTAGTCTGTGACTTCCAGCCTCAGAACTGGGGTTTCTGGTGACTAAACTGTGACTTGTATTTTCTCACACTTTTAGAAGAGATGGGGGTTCTGACCCATTTTCTTTCTTCTTCACACTGCCAAAACACTGCTTTCTCTCCCATATGCCAGCATATAGTATTCTTGCAGCAACAACTGTATAGTCAGAGTTACTTTGAAAGGTAATACTTACAATGTGCTTTCCCTATAATATGACCTAGCAGTTACGAAACAGGAGGTTAGTGAAGATTATAGGAACAGCTGTCTGCTTTATGCCACTCCCACGCACTCCCTGAGCCAAACTTTGAGGACCTGACAAAGCAAGGCATATTAGAGCCAAAATCTTTTCTTTTTAAGGATCCATGTCTACATAAATAAGTCAAAATAAATTCAGCAGTACTGAATCATACTTCTTTATAGTTTATTCCGACTAGATTACCATGACTCTGACATCCCTAGTTTGCAAGCAAAAATATGTGCTGCTGCTTTTCCCAAGCTACTTTGGGGAGATTTTCCCCAGGCACCTATAAAGGGAGAAAGAGACTGAACCAGGACCAGTTCTGTTATTTCTCTCCAAAACATTCATTTACTTAGAATGCAGGGAAAGTGTAAACCAGTTCTTTTTCTTTGTATGTCTTTGATTTTTTTTTTTTTTTTTCATATAATAGTAAGTATAAGCTCTGAGCCTGCAGTTTACTGTGTGCATACGGACAGCTGCACCTGCACGGAGCCATGCTGACTTCAGTGAGGCATCATGTAGGCACAGCAATCTGCCCACTGGTAAGTTATAAATCTCAGGATGAGGAATTTAACTTGTTTATTTAGTATTCTTGAAGTAGTAAGGCATTGGAAAGCGCCTGTAGGGTGTCAGCAGGTGCCATATGCATTTTCCCACACAATCTGGCCAATGCACAGCATTCCTGACCTGTAACTACCCTCCTTGTGCATATGGTGTTCAAGCTGATGATCATCTGGGACTGTGCTGCTTGCATTGAGGTAAGGGCAAAGCAAGTCTTGCTGTGCTAACTCCAGTTTGTAATTGGTATTATACTGCTAAAAGGCAAATGAATGGAATGCAACTTCCAAACTTCATTCTGTTTAAAATTAAATAATGCATTGATTTTTGCTGGTATTTTCTTAGTTGTTTCTTGTTCTTGCTGCAGTTCAGTTTTTGCCTGGATGTGAGGTCCTGGGGGCAAGTTGTTCTTTACAGCAAGATAACAAGTAAAGATACTGAGACATAAGGGGAAAGCAGCCTTGCCAACGCACCTTGCAAGAAAGCACAAGAAACCGCATCCACCTGTTCTAACCTGGCTGTGCAAACTCATATGTCTTACTTGTCTTATCTAAGAGTCACAAGTCTGGCTTGCTTGGGTACCACCATCAAAAGAGACTGTACCCAAACAGTGGCTGCTTCTGGCCCTGGGCCAGGCCTCTCGCGAGCAGAAGAAGAGTTGTGCCTTCTGCCGCACCTCTCTCCTCCCAAGTATCAAACTTGCATCAAAAATTTTGTGATGCAGCTTACCCTCATTCTGCCTTCAGCTATCATCATTCTGTCTTGACTAATGCAGTTAGTTCTACTTCCAAATAATTCATTCTTTAATGTAGAGGTATTAAAACAATGATGTGTGGTGTAACATGGGGCCAATTTCATTGTTGGAAACTGTTTCCTGTAACTGAGTTTCACTATGTTTTCAGGTTTGTCTAGGGTTTGGCTCAGATTTGTTTCGTTATTTAATCAGGACTAAAAACTGCTCTCTTAAGGCTGTATCAAGTTTCTGTGTTTTGAGAAGACAGTAAGTAATTATCAGGAGGCAGGTAATTAAATACATAGTCTTTTGTGTCTTTTTCAATGAAATTTCAGAAGGAGAGTGTTTATCTGAAGATGTGAAGTAGATAAAAGTATCAGTAAAATACACTAAATAGACTTGTGGTATGCGGAGGTATACTTCTTGTCATGAAAGGGTTAACATCTGTGGGGAAGCCTATGTTGGGTTCTTTGGTCAAGCAGCCTGAGAGAGACCAAAATGATTTCAAACACTAATGGATCAAGTTTTATTAGAACACAAACTAGACCATTTAACTGTCTAAATATGTTCTAGCTAAGACAATAAAAACGCAAACGGTTTAACCAGGACTGTCTCCCTTCTCGCTGTGTCCATGCAGCGCATGTCTGGTCTTGGTCTTGACCATGTTCTCTGCTCCTGCCCAGTGCATGGCTGAGCATGCTGCTGCCCGCTTCTCTTGGCAGTCGTTCAGCTGCTTTGTGCAGCAGCCAGCTGCAAGGTGTGTTCTGTATTTTTGTCTTTGATAGTCACTTTCTGTTATAACTTTTAGGCACTAAATTCTACGGCATTCTCTTACAGAGAAATTAAAAGAAACTCTGACAAAAAAGTCTTTGGTACTGTAATTTCGAAGAACAGGATGTGCAAGACTGTAGTTGAGCTACCCCTTTCATGCTTCCCAATTATCCAGTAATATGTTTGTGATTTGATTTCCATTAAATATCAGTAGCAGACTAATCTCTCTTAAAATGAGGAAGAGGCAAACAAATTACTGCCTTATCAAGTAATTTTAGCACAGGTTGAGCAGGACCCAAAGCAAGCTGATCTTGTTCTAAATCAAGGGTGCAACCTGGTAGGCATGTTTATGTGGAAGGGGCAGAGAAATATTTGTCTTTTCTGCAACTGTGCATTGATTCTTGTCTGAATAAATAATCATCCTGGTATATGATAGGAGAATAGAAGATCACACATCATGTGAAGGATTACTATGGCATATGCAGTAAATGTTTCTTTTTTTAAACAGGCTTTTTGGGATACCTGTTTGATTTTTAGTTTTTCTCTAAAGCTGTTTTGGATAAGCTCAACTACAACCAACTTGGACAGCCGCAGAGTTTTATCATGTGATCCTGAATGTCTAAATCACTCTTGAATACCCTGGTTATCTTTTTTTTTTTTTTCCCTCATTGGTTTGTGTGCAGTGGTGTGTTAGGTTGGTTGTTTTTGCTGCTGTTACTTTTTTTTGTAGTCAGTATACTGAAGACTTTGTCAGAACAGTGGAATCTAGAGGAACATCATGATAAATTATCTTGCTGTGTATTTTCCAAAGTGCAAGTGAACTCCATTAAAAACAATGGTGACATCTTGAAGGAGCATTCCTGCTATAGAACAATAGCCATAAAAGCATGTTTTTCATGGGCATCTGTACAACAAACTAAAATAATGTACAGTAATTTTCTTGTTTCTGTTTTGTCTCTTGCTGGTTTCCATTGCTAGTGCTCTTACTTGTCTTAGTAATTCAATTCTACCTGAATTTTGTATGGTATTTTAAGGTAAATGAAACAGTTATGATCTTTGCCCAAGTAAAATTCCTTTTATTTTTTTACCGTACGGTAAACATCTTTTAATGCTTCTTGAGTTCTTTCATTACTCGTTTCAGACGAACGAGACAAATATAATATAGCATATGTTCAGATAGTATTTGCTTGGGCATGTCTGTCTTCTCAGGAAAGAGCTGAAAACAGCTGCAAATACATAGAGTACCTTTCCTTTTCTGTTCTGCAGTTGCCCATACTAGTGATAGCTCTTTGGCTGTCTTAGGCAAACTGAAATCTGTCTTCAAAGTGTGCATGGTTTTTGTGACTTTAGGTCACCTTAGAGTATCCTTCCTAGTTTCCAACTGCTTTTCTGGATTGTCATTGATGTCCCATAGGCCCTGCCTCATATGTGGCAGCTATACATGGGATGTCCGAGACACTCTCCAGCTAGCTATTTCATTTGCCCTAGGGTAGGAGGAATATCGTAAGCCACACACAAATGTCACCAAGCACCAGGGTTTAGGCAACTGTATGCAATAAAACTGGGCAAATTTTTGCATTATAGTCAAGCAGTATTATGAGATCTGTAATACTTTTTTTTTTTTTTTTTTTCTTTGAAGTTATTCTTTCCAAGGGTAATGTGCTTATCAGAGGGATGTTACCAGAGTGATAAGCATAATATCAGATGTAATGGTCCCTCTGTTTAAAATTAGTGCTCTGAGAGTAGAAACTGTGAGCTGAAAAACTGCTGAACTCTATACCCCAAAAGAAACCAAGACCTATTTTATCATAGGGTCACATCATATTCAGCAGTGGCAGACTTTGATACTTAACCCACTGGAGTCTTGTTCACAGTCACCTTGCTGCACTTCAGTTAATAACGTTTAACTTCTGTACCAGATGGAGGTAGTCTATATACACATATTAGAAAAGATGGTAAAATGCAATCTGTGCTGCCATTATCCCTCACAGCAGTAACTCCAACAGCAAAGAGAGCTAGACTGGGATTTGGGAACCTGTCTTAGAGACCCCATCACTCCACATGGTGACTGGTGACTTACAAAATGAAAAAAGGATTTGGAGGAATGGCTCTGGTCTTCCATGTAGTGCTAGCAGTGTGGATGTTTTTTTATGGCAGGACAGCAAATCAGGTCATGTGATTGCATGTTATGATACTGCTTTTCCATTCAAATATTGTGTAATAAGGATCATATTAATTATATCACAAAATAGGCTTTAATGTGCTTGAATTCCTTGTTCCTAGCGCAAGTCATTTGCAAGACTACTGTAGTATATATTTCACGCTGCTGCATTTTATATGCAAACTTGGTAACTACTAACAGAGACCTGAGGTGTCCTAGCTTCTCCTCATACATGACCCTTGGCTTTAATCCCTAACTTCAGGCTTGCCTTTGTTTCTGGAGTAAAACTAGGAGTTTGGTATGTTCTTTATGGCCCACGGTGGTGTAGGTCCCACAGCTCACAACGGGAGGCTGTGCCACTCCGTGGTTCAGGAGGTCATTCCACTTGAGGAAGTAAGTGCTCCTGCTTAATGGGCACTAAGGGCAGGATTCATCTTTTTGAAAGTGGCTGGAGAGAAGCACTTTGGGACACAATTAGGGTTGTTTCTCTCCTCTGATTACAGAGGGAACCTAGGAGCACCATCTTCATAAGCCTTTGCAAGAAACTCTGATTCATGTCCACAAAAAAACCCTTTTCAGCTTGAATCTCAAGTGAATAAGGCTTTTTTCACATGTTTGATCTCAAAACATGTACGGTGAGTGAAACAATTTTTCTTGTACCTTGTCAGAATTCTTCAGGTTTATTTGCTTTAACTGATTGTTTCCTGTGCTTACAGTTGATAGGTCTTTGGTATAAGCCACTGCATTTAATGATATTTAGTGAACAACTCTATGCCTAGTGCCTGGCTTTCTGCTTTATAGGTGATGTTGTTTGTGCCCATTATAAGACTTCACTTTCCTCTCTGGAAAATAAAGGGGCTCTAACAGCTGCAGAAAGCAATGGGTTCTGCAATGCATTTTGTTAATGATTGCTTACTACAGTTAAGTCCAGATGAGGGAAGAGCTTAAAACTAAGATTACTCTTGTGCTTTCTATTAGAAACACGTTCGTGGTATTTTATGTAACTGGCTGCATGTACTAATTTTGAAGAAAACATCTCATTCCTGCATGTATCTATCACATGTACAATTAGTTGCTCTTTGGTACAATCAATTGGCCCTTACAGGGGGAATTTTCTAAATTTGAAGTTATTTGCAAGCAATACCTATGTAAGGGCTGCTTCTGTGAGGTTGTACACAAAGGGAAGTTTTTGTATTATTTGTGTTTGTCACACATTATTATGTTTCTTCATTTATTAATTTCTTTTCATAGAAATCTCTTAAAAGAAACTAAGCACAAAATTTAAAGCAATGCTGGACCGTACTTACTGAAGTCAAGTTTTCATGCATAAAAAGTAGGCTTATGGCCAAGAAGAGATAGTTTAAGACAGCTTCTCCTATTCTTCTTTGGAGATGTTGAGATATCGGGTCATTAAAATGTCTTGCAGGAAAGGATCAGGGAAACTGAGCTACAGGTTGATGCCAAATGACATGGAATGTGTCCGCAGGAAGTGGGCTGTAACTTGGCTTAAGAAAGCACAGGTAGCACAGAGCCCAGCTCATGGCTTGATGTGAAGATCTGTTTTAGGTTAGGCATTATGCAAAGAATCTTTGTTTCATTTAGCCTATGTGTGCACAGTTGATCAGAAGAGAAATCTTATTACCTTGTGAGGAAATGTTCCCAATGTCACTAGAAAAGGCTTATGAGGAAGGGAATGCTTTTGGGGCTATGACTGAAGCCAAAGCTTGAAAGATACCCTTGGAGCATTCCAAGAATGAGTCACCATTAAGAAACAAAATAGAACATTTTTTTAGGTATCTGGTCATTTTGAGCACATTAACTGGTTAACGTGTTAGTTGGCCATAGCTGTTGTTCTTCAGGAAGAAATATATGTAAGATGCAACTCTCCCTCTATGTATTTGAGCAATTATGAATTGCTTCAGAGGACATCATGGCCTTTCAATTTCCCCCAGTAGCAGAGGAACTTCCAAGTGTAGGTGTCTTGTACAGCCAGATGCTGAGAGCTGTCATCTTCTACAGACCCATTCCTCAGAGCATGTTTCCCTTTCTGTAGATCCTAGTACCTATTTGCCTGTGCAGTTTCTAATGTGTACTAAAGTAGCAAAAATAACAGTGATTGTAGTAAGACCCTGTGTCTTGCTTTTCTTGTGCTTGTTCAGTGCTACTTTTCACATTCTCCCCAAATTTTGTGGAGACCAGTAATGAAAAGAGTGGAGGCTGAATATTGCTCCTGCTTGCCAAGTGTAGATATGTACCATCCTTATCTCCATTGGTCTTCTGCTGGTCATTGTCTTCTGTCTGATGAAAATGAGATTTAGAAACATTGGCATGGGTTTTTATTTTTCTGCATAGGAAATTAGAACATGAAAATATACATAAAATAACTTTGTATGTTTGTAGGAAAGTATAACTCGAGGATAAAGGTTGTGCTAAAACCAAATGAATATGTATGTATGCCTCTGTGTGTATGCTAAATGAAACAGAAAAAAATTCTTGTAGAATGCCAAGTGATTACATGATTCTTATCAGATATAACTTTTGAAGGCAAAACCATAATTTGACTAAAAAAATCTTCATTACAAAACTTTCCTTCTGAATTTTTTTTGAGAAGCAGAATAATTTTTTAAAGAATACACTAACTCTTATCTTAATTAAAAAAAAAATAACATCCAGACTAAAACAGCATTAGAAATACTACAGTAAGAACATCCAAAATCATGCATTTGGAAAGAGCGTAAGTGATGTTACAGGAACAAACAGGTTACAAGAACAAATTCTTTTCTTTTCCTTTTATGAGTAAAACATCCAGAAGATGCACTGAGGAAAAATAATTTTTAAATAACTTCACTCTTGGGGCTTAAAGACAGCCTTGAATAATTTGTGCACTGTTGTTTAGGTTATACTATCACTGACACTGGAGATACTACCTATAGTGTACATTTGTGGTTTGGTTTTCCCATGAAACAGATGTAAGGTACTTGTGAGAACAATCAAATGAAACTATTTTATTCTTTATTTTTTTTAATTTAAGATGACTTAGTGGTTGAAGACTTACTATAATTATTACTTACATATTTAGCTTACATTAAATCAGCCTCAGTATGGGGTCAGGACATTAGGAAAAGGAAAATTTTGAGGTTTGGATGTTAATACTGATTTTTTTTTTTTGTTGTTTTGGAAGTACTTCAGCAGATAGAGATGGAATGTCTTGAATTCAATAGCGGAAGAAGAGTGGTAAATAGAACACAATTTTCCTTCTTAATCCATTTGCCTATTGGGAAGTAACCATTGTGAATAAAAATTACTGCTGATCATAAAGTAATCCCGTGTATACAAGCAGATGCAAGACTTCTGATGCCTGTTTCTGGTTAAAGCATAGGCATGCTATGCAACTCCTTCAAAGTTTATTAGTGATTGAGGGTTGTTTCTTTCTTGAATCCACTCGTATGAAGTTTTTTCCATCTTTTAGAACTTAATGGCCAAATGTTTGTCCCGATGCTACTAAGGAGGATTTAGGCTGGAAGAAATGGTACTTGTTTTACAAAGCAGTAGTTTGAAGGAGGCACCGGGAAGTCAATAATATTAAGAATACCAAATGCTAATTAAAAGACATCGAAACATTATTTATGGATGCTTTAAATATGATATGGTCTATGTGCTAGCATTTAATTGCTCCAGGCTTCTATCCACAGGCAAAACATGCTGAAGCTTTCAGATTCTCAGTTTACCTCAAACTTTTCACAGTTGTCCAGGAATGAAGAGATTTAGGAATGCAAAATTTTGTGACTAACATCTGAATAATTGACAGTAGGGTTAATATCCTGTGCTGAAAAGAAACTTCACTGAAAACACCTTTAAGAAAAGCTGCTTTCAATAAAGCATTTGAAGTAAAGATTAGTGCTAATGAACAATGAACTACATGAAGTTTGAAACTCAAATGAAGTATTGTGGAGGTTGCAAGGCATGCTAAACTACAAAGGCCAAGCCTAGGATCCAGTATAACTTGTTGGGTTGTTTGGGGTGTTTTGTTTTTTGGTTTTTTTTTTGGGGTTTGGTTTTTTTTTTGTGCCAAGAAAGGAGTGTTGGTGAGTTACAGTCCCAGCAGCATGTATGGTGAACACATTTGCATTACAAATCCATGTATTTATTCCTGATGTATGCTGGCATTTCCCTCTCTGTGTGTCAAGAAGGTAAATAACTTCCCAGCCTGTCAGTTCTGCAACGAAAGACAAACACATTTCTGGGAGTTCTTGCCCAAAGGGAGCTCATCCTGCATCAAGGTACTGGCCAGAGCGTGTCTGCGCTGCCCTAGACCTGCTTGCGGGGCCAGAAGGCAGAGACCTCCAGGTAGCTCCACCTCTGAGAAGGCTAGGTCATTCTTCTTAATGTAGCTTACTTTTTCTTTGATGGGGCCAAGTCCCAGTGAAGTTTTCATGATGCTGTAGTTTGAGGGGTGGAAACTGGTTGGAACCTGGGAAGAATTTGTACCAGCAGAAGTTGAATGCCTGTAAGGAGGACTGGAAAAAGGTCAAATGGAAAGGCAAAAAGAAAACCTTGTGAAAAAGATTATGCACTGTAATGCAAAATCCAAGCATCTTGCACAGCTCTGGGTTTTTTTTCATGCTCACTTGCTCACCAAGCTGTTTTAGTTGACTTGTCTTAATACTTAGTCTTGACTTGCATGCCAGACTTGCTGCCTGCTTCTGATAAGCCTGCAGCCCCCAGCACTTCTCTGCAGGTGCCAGGCAGCCAAGATCAGCTGCCTTCCCGAGGCCCAAATCCCAGGCCCCTCTGTCTCCCTTCCTTCTTTCCTTATAGACCCTTTTCATACACCAGCTCTAGCCATGGTTTTTCATACAGCCTGGATTGATGTTAGTCCTATCTGACAAGGATTTGATTGCCATTTTTAGTAATGAAAACCTTAATTTCATTTCACTTTGAAATGATTGCCTTGTCCAGTGTTGGCATTCCCCCCAACCCCCCTAAAAGAAAAAAAAAAAGTTGTAACTTTGATGTCATTGATAATGAAGCTATGAAAAGTAAGAACTGGTTATTCATACTGTGTAAAATAGAAACCCAAAAGTCATTGGGCATGTATTATTGATGACATTACTATATGTGAGAGGAATGCACAAGTGGATTTTCTCAATGCTTCTTCATATCTTCAAAGAAATGACTTAATCTGTGCTAGAAGTTGCCAATTTCATGTACAGGGTTTGCAATTGTACTGCCAGCAGTTAATCTGAGGACAAGTAGGGGTGAAAAGGTATGTTATTACTTTATTATTTATTGAAATAAAAAATAAATAAACCCCAGCTTTCCCATGTGAAGCGTTTTTAATTTTGATGTCAGCCAATGTTATTCCGGTGCAACCAAATATCAGCAAATATCACCAAATACAATGTTTGCCAATTTAAAATATTTAAACTGTCTATGTCTCTTAATATGTGAGCATTTTTTATTGGTATTGTAATGGCTAACATATAAATAAGTAGCAATTACTTGTAATATATGACTGGAAAATGCACACTAAAACTATAGCAGGTGTGTAGTGTTGTTTAGAAGCTGACCTTCTGAAACAGTGTGTTGCTTTTTTTAAAATCTCTTCAAATACAATTATAAAAACCAATTCATGTAGTTGAATAGGAAGAATTTTGGAATTGCTGCCTATTTCTATTGCAAGCTGTTGCTGGGGTACACAAGTAGAAGGATCACACAAAGGTGAGTTATCCATTAGGAGATTCACAGAAAAGTGAGGATGTCAATATGTAAAGGTGAGATTTGAATATCTAAGTTTCCTATGATTATCGAGAAGTCAGGAGCACCCAAAGTAAAAAGCCTTGTTTTCAACAGCTCTGTTCTGCCTTGTGATTTTTGTATTCATCTAGCTGAGTGTTGGGTTCTTGTTTTCTTTGTCTTGAGGGGGGCCAAGGGACAGAGAAATGTATCGGTACTCTGTATTCAGGGCAGATTGACCTGCTTGTGGTAAATGGCATTTGCTGTTGAGATATGTCTGACATGACTTTGTGTTTTTTCTTGCAGAAATCAGTTAGGTACCTTAAAGATCAAGCATCTGTACTTAAGTGTGCCCATCTAAATGTACAAGCTCTAACATGATGTTTGCACATTAATGACATTGCATTGATATATGAGAGGTCAGGAGTGAGGCTTGTGTCAGACTGTGTGCAGGCCTGCTGGTGCATGTTTAATGGTGAAAATACCAGACTCTGTACTTGGAGCAAGCTGGGAGCTTGTGTATACTTAGTTGTTATTGCTCAGCTAATGAACAGTAACTCGTTAATCCATGGTAGTTTTTTCTTGTGATCTCCTGTTCGGACCTAAGTATAGTAGTTGCTGTTCACACACATAACTAAAATTCTCATCCAGGTTCTTATATGCATCTCACCTAGCACAGCACCTTTTTTTTTTTTTTTTCTTTTCTTTTTTTTCCCCAAGCTTTGTCAAATGCTGTCTTTCTCTATTCAGGTGTGGTATGGTGACTGGTAAAGATTTGGATGCGCAGTAACAACATAAGCAGCAATGCAAAGGAAAGGTTGAAGCCATAACTTTGAAAATCATATTGTAGCTAAATATGAGGGCATATAGATGGTCTAGTTTGCATACTGTATCCTTAACCTCTCTATGTTTCAATGTTATCCCTCTGTAGTCAGATGACTGATAGAAATTATTTTGTAACGCACTATGGTTTTGTGTTTGGTTTCTTTGTGATTGCCTGCACCCCTTTAGACTATGGCTGAAAAAGTGCTGGTTAGTCACTTAAATATGTTCCAACAGTAGCATCAAAATATACTGCCTTTGAGGTCTGTAAAGGAGGAAGCTGCTGTCAAGCCTGAAATGACATTGTTTCTGTTTTTCCTACTCCAGTCATCTTGTGTGTGCTTCCAGTCTGTTTGTATATAATGCTTTGCTACATCTTAGATTAATCTAGCTTCTCTCCGTTTCAGTTAGAAAAACCCCAAAGAAACAAAAATAAACCCCCAAAACCTCAGAGTTTTAATATGTATCCAATATCACCCACTGGACTGTTTCTGTCACCTTATTTTTTTACTTTTTTTTTAATCCCCAAGGCAAGAACCCAGAAGGGTATCCATGCCTTGTAAAAGTTAAAAACTTCATTTCTTTTCACTATAGATCTGTTTTTTCATTGCCACAATTTTACTAGCATAGTCTTCCATTGGGTAAACATAAGGGCTATTAGTAATTCAGGAGATAAAACTGCTTTTATAGACTGCAAGTGAATTTAGAGACATTTCTTGATACATGGAGAGGAATTCTGGAACTCCTAAAGGTCGCTGCTGGTAACTGTGCTGGGCTGAGGCCCTCAGCTCTTGTACCATTTGACAGCACTACTGACCGACTCGCTGTCTGTTAAGAATTAATCAGCTGTCAGAGCTGCCAGTGGTGGGTCCTGTGAACTCCTACCCCGGTGGAAATCTGTGACACAGAGACTGATGACATATGGAACTGATGACAAAACCTATTAGCTCTTACATAGAGTGGAGAGTCATGGACATGGGGGTTTCATATCTGCCCCTGAATAGGGCCTGTCTTCTTTCTAGGGCAGTAATCAGTCTTGCAGGCACAGCGCTTCAGTGTTTGATGTTTTAGGGCTCGTTTTTGTTTTCCAGTATGGGTAATGGGGTTACGTAACACAAAGACTTGTTCAACTCCTATAAAAAGCCACAGAAACCAGTCATGGATAGGTTGTTGCTCTTTGGTTGGTTTTGTTTTTTTTTTTTTTCCTGTCTACTTTTCAATGTGATGCCAGGTGGATATCTGTCTGGCAGACCTACAAATTAGGAAAAAGGAAAAAGAAAGGCGGTCAAAAGTAGGACTGCTGTCTACAACCGTAAGAAAAATGTTTGCTCTCCCCCCAAACAAACAAACACACACACACACACCCCCACACACCCCTCCTCATAATAGGAAGGGGGTTAGACCTTTTTTCTACATACCAAAGGAAGCTGTTCCCTCACCTCTCTTGCACTCACCACTTCCTGATTTACTTCTCTGAAATATGAAATATCTGTGGTTTTGTTTAGATATTGAGTAAACTCAATAATAAAAAACCCCAGATGAACATGTTAGTAAGCCATTAAAGCATTATACTTCCTTCTAGTATTTGTGTTTGAAAAATCTTTAAAATGGGACTGTGAATAGTTATTTCTGGAAATGCATTATGTACATGAAAACTTAGTTATACAAAGGGTAGCTAATTCTGAGAAAATCATAAAGTTGATATTGTTTCCTTGTGGCACAACCGTAGTGGCATAAAAATCGGTCACATGTGCAGCAGTCAGAGTGAGAAAGTGTAAGTAATTGAACATCACCTCCTTTTGCTGTCTTGATCCCCTGCTTTGATGGACTATGTTGTTCAGGAGATGCAGTCTAGAAGTGTTCACGCTTTCTCATGTTCTGCAGAGTTGGTGAAGCACATGGAAGTCAAAGGGCTATGCGAAAGTGCTTGATGTTAGAACTTCACTAACATTTGTCACCTCTCTTGAGCTTGGTACTGTACTGAGATTAATCTTAATGTGTTATAGTATACTAAATATGCGATAAATTTGTCTTTTCTAATATAACACAAATATATAGGAGAAGTAAACTTGCTAACTCCTTGTATGTCCTTCAACTGATACATGGATGCTGTTTACCCAGGCATTTTTATACAGGACCCCAATAGTAAAACAAATAAAATAGAGACATTCTTGCCATGAGAGAGGGCAAGAGATTCATCCCAATAGCCTGTTTCTGCAAATGCTATTAGATGGAATGAAACATCCAGATGTTGTCTCATGAGTTTAGCTCATATGCAAAACATTCCATTAGTAATATGATTCCACAAGAAACCATAAAACAAGAATAAAATAAAACTCATCAAGAGATGGTAAAAACTTACTTATTTTTAATAGCTGTGATAAGTCCCTCCCCTCCTATTCTCAATTCAAAATTCCTTCATTTTGCGGTTCAGGTCAGAATATGTTCTTGCTGTAGAAACCCAACTAGTATGGTGGCCCTCTAACTGGCTGATCTTGAATAATGGGGAGTTGACTTGTGAGTCAGTTTAACAGTGTCTTCCAGTTTGACAAATATATTATCCAAATTTTTACCTTCAGTTGTATGACACTTGTCTTTTGGACATGCAAATTTTAAAATACTAAATGCAAAACATGCATTATCCTTGTCGTGGTTTCAGGTCAGCTCAGTCGGTAACAAAGCACCACGAAGCAGCTCACTCACCCCCCACCCCCTCGCCTGGCCACGTTGGAACGAGGAGAAAAT
>VYZV01028829.1:3539-19343 GCA_013401275.1 Pandion haliaetus | reverse complement strand
CGTCACTCCCCGCCTAGAGGCGGGTCCGACATTTTGGCACGCAGGTCCGACATTTTGGGGCAGCGAATTCTTCCAGCAACTTCTTAAAGGGGCTGCCTCTGCAGCCCCCCTCCCCTGCCACCAAGGAAAACCGCGCCCCACAAACCCATAACAATCCTCCAGCATCTTACAGCACTAAAGTATGTTAATTGTTTTGAAATCATGGTCTGATCAATTATCACCTGTGTCTTGTAACTTGCAGAGTCTCCATCTTTGATTTTGTCGAAATAGTTGATGGCTTAGTGTTAGTTGGGCTTGGAGGTTTGACGTGGGGGAACATTTTTGATTCTTCCCAAAGCTGTTCGTAATTTAGATTTGGAATGCACCCATTTCGTAAGGTGTATGCAAACATCTTTGAAATCTGAAAAAAAAGTGATGATGTTGGAGACTAAAAGGAACAAATAGAGAAAATGGAAGGTCAAGATATGTCTTTGAGGAAACTGGAAGTCAAGAATAAAGACACAGTTATACTTTTAAGACTTGTATTACAGCAGACTTTTACTCCTGATTTTGAAGTGGCATAGTATAAATTTTTGTCCTTGAAAGCTACATTTAGAAAAAGAGAGAAACCTATAATAACAACAATGTAAGGATGATACCACAGTGAAACATCTGAGTTAACCAAGCAGTGTGGGTAAACGTAACCTTGTATTAATTTTTGATGGTGATGCAGGAAAGTACTGTCTTGGACTATACTGGATTACATGTGCTGCATTAGAGATTAACTACAATACATAAACAACAAAAATTGGTTTCAGCTCACAGTTACTGAGCTAAACAGGCTAACTTTTTGTGTACTGTGCTGTGTTAGGCCTTCTGGGGGAAGAAGGTTCTGAAGTAATGTCTCTTTTATATAAAACTTTCTTTTCTTTTAAAGGCTTCCTACTTATGATTTGTGCATCATGTAAAAGAAAACCACAGTAAAAATGTAGGGCACTGTCTCCTAAAAGTTCCCTTAAATTTAACAATTATAGTTTTCTAGGCTCTTCTTCTGCCTGCCCCACCCCCACCCCCCAAACACATATCCCTTCCTCTCCTCCATTCTCATCATCCCCCCAAAAGGAGGAGGAGTCAAAAATGAGGCTATTCATCTCTCCTTTTGGAGGAGTCAACTGAGTTCTGGTGATGTCACAACCCTGCAAGATTAGGATTGTGATATTTGATGTTGACATAATTAACAAAAAGGCTGTCTTAGTGCCAGCTGCCGATCCCTGACTTGATGCATGGAAGCAAACATTCCCATGCTTGTCTGATGTTATTCACACAGCAGAAAATTTTTCTTTTTCTTTTCATGGCCTACTGTTACAAATGGTTACCTAGGCACAATGTATTTTCATTATGTAAGGCTGTGTACAAATACTTTATGAAATGACAAGAAGAAAATTCCTAACATGGAGAAACAATTAAGCTTTTATGCAATTCCTGGAAAGGTTTACATAGCCTTAAACTACCTTTTCCATGAAATCAATTCTGCATAAAGTTTTCAAAAGTCATGCTACTTCAGAAGCATGTTTGAAGTGAACCTATATTGCCATGTAGTATGGAGCAGTCATGGGTCTGTAGGGATGGGATCTGTTTGTCTACTTTGGGAAGGCATGGTTAAGAATTTACTACTTTGTCCAACTAATTTCCACTTCCTGAGTGGAACAAGTTATTAGTATTAATAGTTAGAAATGTAGCAGATGGTTAAATAGTAAATGACAGCTTGAGTAGTAAGATATGCAGAAAAATGCAGTGTTTTAAGAAAAGAAGGAAAAAAAACCCCACAAAAAGTCAAAATCCTCAAATTTTCCATTGTTTACTGATGAAGGTCAGATTTATTCAAAGCAAGTACTTCCAGTCTGATGTAATACTGGTATGTTGATACAAGGTATAATTAAACAAAACCTTTTGGTTGTGAATAGAAATAAGCCTTTATATAAGGATTAAATGCTGCAGTACTGCTGGGCACAACTGTGTGTAGTATAGTCAGTCAATCTCTTAGGTGCATTTCTTTTCCCAAATATTAAGAGAGTGAAACAAATTATATTGTATGCAAAATAAAATTGTTGATCTGATGTTAATTTCCTTGTGTATTTAACCTCCCATTAAATTTGGATTTACATTTTTATTGGTTTGGAGGTCATTATTTGTGTATGCCGTGGCATTGGTTTTCTAAATTGCAACTTTGTGCTTTCAAGCATAGCCATTTTCATTTGAAAGGGGTTATACTGAAAATGTGCTAAAGAGGGTGAACAATACAATGCTTCCCAAAGCTTTTTCCCAGGACTTAATGGCCAGCCCTCTCATTTGACCTGGAGTTAAACAAGTACCTCTCTTATCTAAGTACAGGTCTCCCAAGCAGGAAATCTTATACAGAAAAAGTAGTACTCTGTTTTCATTTTCTTTTTAAGCTCATTGTGATTTAACTTGGACTAAAGTCACTTAAACTTTTTGGGTTTACTGGGAAGGGATCGTTGCACGTTTTAGGTGAGCATCTGGTACGCATGCAACTGTGCCATATGCAATCCTGGTGTCTTTAGAAGGTGAAAGGCCAGTGTAGTGGTAATTTTGCCCTGTTTGCACCAGATGTTAAAGCTCTGCAATGTCCCTGAGTGACCATTAGATCAGAGGCAGCTGGGATTGGTGGTTTATGTTTAATTTATTATCACACTATTAATCTATCTGACTGTCAGAACTCTCTCTTCCTCATCATTTCCAGAAGTCCTTATATTTTAGGGACAATTTAATTTCCTTTATGATGGATCACTCATTTTGGCTATGTATTTACATACATGAAGCTTGGCATCCATTTTGGGGGGATAGTATTGAGAGTGGCAATATATAAATCTATAATCATTAAGCTTTAAAAGCATGCCTGAATTTATTTCATGCATTATTCTATGGATTAAAATACGTATCCTACCATCACCTTTGTGTTCAACAAAACCAACCAAAGAAAACCCCCCAAAACCAAAAGACAATGCCCCCACTCCCCTCTACCCCCCTACTACTGTAGGTGTTTTTTCCATTTACAAGTTTATTTATATTAAGCTGGTATGTTTCTTGGACTCTTGGCTGGAGTTGGCTTGTTTAGTTTTGCATTTCTGTTTTCATGTGGACAGGGAAGAAAGGGTGAGGGAATGCTGGGGGAATGGAAGAGATAATGACAGTAATAAGCGAAAGAGGCTTGGAGTTTGCTATTGGTAATCCTTGGAATATTTTAAGCTAACAGTGGGGAAAAACTGACAACACTGGTTCTAATTTATTATACCATCAAGCTGTTTTCTTGCTTCACTAGTTCATAGGCAATTTTAATAGCTTCTTGACTTCAACACCGTGGTCTTGATTTACCTTTAAGGGCACAAAAGGGGGGAAAAAAATAAGTATTTCTGTACGTTTAATTCTTGTATTTCTTCCCCCGTGCCCCTGCCTACTGCCATGCCAAATATTTGAAACACTTGCTGGGTGAAAAGGCTTTTTATAATAATTATTTTGCTTCACCCAGGGAAGCCTTTATCCAAATGGGATGTTCATTACACTGCTAAAAGTGATGGTGGAGTCTGCAGGACTAAATTGTTCTTTGCTGCTGTCCTAACTTCTGACACTGCCCAGCCCCCAGCAGTGCCAAACCTGCAGACCACCTACTGTAGGAATAGGTGATGAGTGACTGGATGCTCATTGCTGGAAGCCACACAGCACTATAAATGGGATTATGTCCTCAGCAAGTCTCACCTGTTCTTTTAGCCATAAGAAATTCATAGTTCCAAAATAACTTTTTGCTTTGAATTCGGTGTGCATGTGCCCAGGATGCTGCCTTCAAAGATAGTTTTGAAAGTTTTTATTGAAAAAGATGTGGTGTTTTTACCTCTGGCAGGCTTGTTCTTTTTCAGTGTAACTGCTTTCAGGTATTGCCAACCCTTCTGGGTTAAGACGACAAACGAGTATGTTTCTGTGAGTACCACAGAGCAGATATTTCCACACTGCTGTTCTTGTCCTAATAGGTGTTGGAAATGAGTGGTTTGGACCACTTAAAGAATCGCCATCGAGGGTATTAGCAAAAGTGATTTAATAAGAATTCATAGAAGTGCAACTTCACAAACTTTCATGGCAATGTTCACTCTATTACTCAATGCATGGATAAGGTGTACAAAGAAAAATCAAGTTAGAATTAAACTAGAATGATTTATACAGAGACCAAAGATGCAGAAGGATAAGGGAGAAACTTACAAAGGAAAATAGAATTAGAATTGATTTTTCATGATTTGCACAGAGATTGGAGATGTAAAAAGGTAGGGGAGACCCCCCTGTTGAGGCACGAGGCTCGGAGAAGACCCCTTGCTTTCTGAACTGGTGGAGCTTTGGTGCGGCTAGATCTGCTCCTAGTCCCAGACTTCGTCAATGGTTTACGTCTAAAGGGATTATGTGTGTAGCAGCAGTCTGAGGTTCATGCACAGTTTGAGGTGAATCACAAGATTTAGCAGAACTTTATAATTTTAACACTTACAAAGTGATTCAATAGAATTTATTACAGTTGCAACAGTGACTTAACTATTGCCCTTTCAAATCTATAATTATACTATACTTGCTATTGGATGGTCGGGTCAATTCACATATGCATGCATACAGACACTAATATATATATGTATAAACAAAGGCATACCTGTTAAAAATTCCCCTCAAGTTCAGTGAAATATTCATGTCAAATGACTTGGCATTTTCTCAATGGGTGAAGGGTTGAGCCTCAAGGAGCGAAGGGTGTCCGCCCAGGTCCTGTTGTCAGCTTTCGGCAATGGTCCTCTGATTTTCCCAAAATGGAGAGTTCGCGAGCTCCGAGAGATGTCTCCGTCAGAGGGAGATGCTGGTCACAGCCTGCTGCGGTCGAGGAGAGCTCAAAGGGCCTCTCTTAGGACTGCTGTTTATAAGTTTGCAAGATGATTGGCTTTAGCCATCAGCAAACTACTGGAATTCCAGTGACACTGGTACGATTTCACTGGAGCCGTGATCCGGGTAGGGGATTTTCCAAGGCTGTCGGGATGACTAAGTATTTCCACTCTCGTTCCCTGCCTCAGCCAGGCAACAGAAATTCTTAGTACGGTTAGCTCTGCTCCCTGCCTTAGCCATGCAAGAGTTCCTGGTACAGTCAAGGGATGCTTAGCCTTTGTGTAATGAGTGGGGTGGTTAAGGCCTGACGGGAATTCCTGAGATCACTGAGTGGCCCGGGCTGGGGTGTGTACCACCACAACAGGCTTTTGCACTTCTGATATGATATGGTACATCAAGAAGTTCTGGAATTAGAGGGAGAACTTACCGGTTCCTTTCAGGAGCCCAAGTAATTTAAAAGAAAAGCAAAATTAGGCATGTTTGGCAAGTCCTCAGCAGTTAGGATTTCATTTTTCTGTATGCTTCTGAAAAGGTGATTATTCTAAGTTAGCACGTGCATGGATAACTGATAGCAATCATTAATCTGTAGAAATCTACGTTCTGTATGTTGAATATATGGATTTTTTTCAATATTAACTGAAAACCAGCAATATGCTAGCTTCTATGAATTGATGTCCTTTAACTACTATTGGAGCATAAAGTGCTTGAGCATTGCACTGTCAGCTGATGCAGTCAAATTAGGAATGAATCTAAAACAGTACTGTTGAAATTTCAACAGGACCCAAAGGAATGTAAATATATCAACTAACAAAATACAGCATGAGTTCTGCCTTTTATTACTTGAATATAAACTTGAACTGTATTTTGTTGATATAAATTCAATAAAATCTTTCCCAGTGATTTGTAATGCTCGTTTTTATTTACACTGTTTATGATACAAAACACATTAATCTTTCCATGCAAATATTTTTTGTATGATTAATGGCAATAAGTATTGCATAAAAACTTGGGAAAAGTCTTTTTTTTTTTTTCCCACTTTATGAAACTTGATGTAGTGAGGTAACAGTATCTTAAAATAGTGAGTTAACTTTTAATATTTAGAGCAATGTTTTGCAAAATTGGTGATTTCATTATTCAAAATATATTTGTGTTAATTTATAGTAAGTTCTATGCATGGAATTTTATGATAAATGTTCTGTTTCTGCAAACATTATGACACACTCTTAATAGAGAGCAGGAATCTGCACAGATGCACAATGACTCATATTTATTCACTGGGATAAAGCTGCAAAGTTTACCACACCATTCTGTGTGTTTAATACCTAATAACTATGTTTGTGTGATTACTTGCAAAAGAATTTTTAGAGAGTTTAATGGTGATCACTTTAATGCAAATGAGATTAAAATTTTCCCTAAATTAGCACTTGCAACTCACTTGGGTCGGTGGCCAAATTGTGGTTACTGTTTAATGTGTCTACAGTCTCTGTAGTTTGCATGCTCCTTCACAGTCATATCAGAAAACAAGGCCTCTGCCCAGTAAATCTTAGCAGTTGTGTTTGTTCTTATAACTGTATAGATTCTGCCAAAGATAATGTAAATGCTTGTGTTAAAATAAGTGGAAGATAAATTTGACTGACTTGAGTGATAGTGTAGTTTCAAATCCTAGACTATGCGCTACCTGTGGTAGGGGAAACTTTAAGCAAAAGTGGATTCATCCATTGTTAAGGTTTTTGTGCGAGCATTAAATTTCTCTGGTCTTTCAAGAAAGATGCTTGTCAATCACAGCATATAAACAAAGGAAATAAATTGAAACTGTAGTTTTAGGTGAGCTATGCCAAACCTCAAGTCCACTGCAATAAGATAAGCTGTTTTCCTCCCCTGCGGAGAGCACAACCAGCAGAGTCAGCAGTTTATGTGGCTGGGGCCAGAAACAGCTGTGGACTGACTGCGCAGGGCTGGTGCTGAGGCTGTGGTGCCCAGTCCCCGGCCCTGGATGCGGTAGCTGTGCGAGTCCAGCTGCAGTGCGGACTCGGCAGAGCTCTAGTGGTGGCTGGCTGGGCTTGGCTCTCCAGGACCTGGATGGCAGCAGGGTCCTCGCCCATTTGTGCTGCCAGTGGGGCTGTCCCTGCCAGGTGAGGGTGCTGTGGGAGGAGGTGAGCAGATGACACGGTACCAGGGAAGAAGAAAGAGGGAGCACAAGGTTCTTCACAGAGACCCTGCAGAAAGGTGCCTGCAACCCCATGGGATGCAAATGGAGACTGCCATCATGACAAAGGCTGGTGGCTTGTGGCTTCCAGCAGCAAGAGGATGGCTCTGCCTGCCCCTGCAGGTCAGCACCTGCAGAATACATTTGGTGCCCTGGTGGAAAACAAGGGGCTGGGAGCTCCCTCTGGGGAAGTATCACAGGTGCTGAGTCTGAACCTCATGTCCACTAGGAGACAAAGTGCCAAGGGATCACAGTGGGAGACTCCCTGCTGCAGGGGACAGGAGCCCCATCTGCTGACTTTACCTACTGTCCAGGGAATCTTTCTGATGGCTCAGAGCTGGGATGTCATGGAAGTTGCTAAGGCTCATCTGGCCCTTGGATGGTTTCTCCTGGTTCTCTTCCATGTGGGTGCCTGCAGTATCGCCAGGGAGACCTGGAGAGTATATCAACAGCAACTGTCACGCACCTCTCACCTTCAGAACATGCCAAAAGGACAGTCTGGGGAACTACAAACCTGACTTCAATCTCTGGGGAAATCGCTGAGTAGTTATTTTGGGCCCATGAAGGCAGTGGCTGGGAATGAATGGTATTACCAAGGGTAAATCCTGTCTGACCAATCTCATTGTCTTCTATAATGAAATAAATGGATTTTCAGGTGAGGAAAAAAAAGCATTGTTGGTTACCTCAACTTCAGGAAAGCTTTCCCTGATGTTTCCCACAATATTCCTGTGTCCAAGTCAAGCTATTACAGTCTGAGTGGATGGCGAACTAGATGAGTAAAATACTGATTGGATGGACTTGGGCTGAAGGAGTGGACCAGCAAGAACATAAGGAAGGTCAGCAAGGACAAATGCAAAGTCTTGCACTTGGGAAGAAATAGCCCCTGGCAATGTAAGAAGCTGGGGAGCAGCTCTGCAGAAAAGGACCTGCCTCCTGGTGACAGCAAGCTGAGCATGAGCCAGCAGCCTTCCCTGGCAACAGAGATGGTCAATGGTGTTCTCGGCTGTATTTAAAAGAGCACAGCTGGTGGATTTAAAAAGTAGAGCGGGAAGATTGAAAGGATATCCTTCCTCTATGCTACTGAGACTCCTAAAATCAGAAAGCTTTTTTCAAAGGACAGTAACAGTGCTTACACAAAAGAAGTTCTAAGATGAAATTTCAGAAGAGGAATATGCAATAGATGGATTTTTTTATTGTTATTAATTAAGAAAAAGAGAGCTAATACCACAAACTTGAGTATGCCTGGAGTACCATCTGCTATGACACCTGAAACTTCTAAAAACATAGTTATTTCTTTTATTAGAAGCATTTTGCTTCTGATTTTCTGTTCTTTAATGAAACACAAGTATTGAGACTCTGGGTTTTTTGAGGCTTTCTATATAATGTAATTTTCAGATATCCTCTATTTAAACTTGAGATGCAGGAAGGAACAATAGTAGGTTTGGAGTTACAGTTTGAACTGAGGTCGTTAGTTTCGTTTCAATTCTTTTTGCTACACAGATACTATGGTTGTAGTTGAATATACCTCTTCCTTACCTCCTGCTTAAGATTTCTATAATCTAAAAAAAATAGGTTTCTGTGAGTTATAGTAATGGAAGCTTTGTAATTGAGTATTTTTGTACTTGCTGCAGCATTTATTGTGATATGTAGATGACAAGGGAAAAAAGAAACTTCGTATTTTCTTCAGTTATTCACTTTTCATAGAACTAAACTTTTAAATTCATACGATTCAAAGGGTGGCATTGATAATAAAGCATGCACTACTGTTTGGGTTTTTTTTTTTTTTGAACAACGTAGTCTGATATTGTTTCTTCTGTTAACTTGGAGGTAGGTATTGATTAGCTTTGACATCTGAAAAATGTCTTGCCATAATGCTCAGTCATTCTTAAGCTTTGATTTGAACAGTAAGGTTTCTGATATATTCTGTTTTGACAAGTAATGTTGTTCAGATGCTTCTCTTATAATCCTTGGGAATACATACTAAATTAACTATATTTGGATATATGCAAGTTACTATTACTATGACACAGAATACATTTAAAAACAATCTGTTAGCACATAGGACTTCTCTCTTCATTTGGTAAGAACCAAAGATGTGCAGAGAGTGGGGTTTAAAAACTATAGCTCTGTAGAGACAACCTTCTGTGAGTGGCCTGAGTTACCCCATTATTTACGTAAAATTCTGCATATTTGAGAATAGTAGAAGTTCTTGGAAATGCCTTTTCTAGCCAATGCATTTGCAGGCAAACTGTATACAATGACAGCTTTTAAGTCTGTATTTCTAATGCTGAGTCTGTTTCAGCTTTCCACTGCAATTATAGCCAGTACATAAGAATCGTTGGGGGATTTAAGAAAGGGGGGTTTGTAGTCAAACAAAGTAGTATAATTCTAGCAGCACAATTGTAGCAGTATTTTTTTGTAAACTAAGTTTTTGAGGTTTGGTTTTTTTAAGTGGTACACATAGTTATGAAAGTTAACTATAGGAATAGGGCTTTTAGTATAGAGTACTAACTAATTCTTAGGGAATTTCTATTATAATTGTTATTTCAGTAAGAGGAAAAATCATATTGGTCTTTTACTATCACCCCAAAAGTGTGAAACTGAAGAAAAATCAATTATTGTAATTTAGAAGAGGGAAAGGATATTAAAATGGATGTGATTTCTTTATATCAATTATATATTGCAAAAACTAAAGATTAAATTAAATCATTACAGGTGAAAGGCTTTTATACAATCTAAGATTATTAAAATATGCTCAAAGTACTGCAGTGGAGAAATACCCCCAGAACTGTAATGCTGAGAACTTTTACTACGTTTGATTTTAAACAGAAAAAACACCAAAAAACCCCCCAACAGCGCTGCCCAAACAGCAACCAACCAAAACTTCAAACCATTATTTGTGCACCTTTCTGTCACTCATAGATGACGTGATTTTGCATTGTCATGTGTCTTCAATCTCAACATATCTGTGAGGGGTTTTTATAAAAATCCTTTATTTTTCCCAAAATATGACTTGCTACTACAAATTTTACGCCTTATTACTCTATAATTGACCAGTCTGATTGTGTGAAATTGTCCATAGAACAGTTAAGAATTCTCTTTTACCTCTTTCCTTTACTTTCCATAATCTGCTTTATTCTGAGGGCCAAACAAAAATGCTGCATTGAGTCCTAATGTCTCGGGAGACTCAGGAGGAGCAAAGCACACCCTTGCAGTATGATCAAAAAGGCTCAGCAATACCCACAGCTGCCATACAGATGAGCAGTTTTTAACGGAGCTAAGATTCACAATGAAATCTGGGCCCAGAACTAATCAGATCTAATTAAGACAGACACGTTATGGCCCAGTACTGTTGACAGGGTCAGAGTTCCTGTAGCTCTAAATGAGGCATGTTATAATTATGATCTAATTGAAAAGCTGGGAGTGATACAGAACCTGTGCGCTGCTGGGTCTGAAAGAAAAGTTGCTCTTCAGGTCCTGTTGTGTACCTTATTAGATTGTTAATGCTCAATTAGACAGCTGTGCATTTAAAGAAAAAAAGTGCATGTGACAATTGCACATGGTTCAAAGAAAACCTGTATGAATTCTCAATATCTCTTTGGATTTGATTCGTGGAGATTTACTAAACATACAGAAATAAGCTTTTTGTTTGTTCGTTTGATGTTTGCTTCTTTCCTCACAACTTATCTTGATATACAGCAAGGCAAAGGGCTCTTGTACTACTTTATCATGAGGCAAAAATACAGTGGAAGTTTTTCAAAGTGCTGTATGTGCATGTATCAATCTGCAGTATGATATGTGAAATTTAGAGGCTGTATTTTCTAGCTCTCATCTGTCGTTATCAAGCAATCAAACTGCTGTGGCATGGCTTTTTCATTCTAGAGACTGTGGTGCCTTCATTTCTGTTGTAAGTATGACTTGACATATGGTCTTATAAATTGTCATGCCTTACCATGGATTGTGTCATGCACAGTTCTGACTTCCCTTTTTTCTGGTCCAGAATTTATGGATTTGAATTCATTGATTTCTTTTTATAAGACCATGTCTGCAGTGAAAAGCTTTATTAGAAAACAGGAGTTCTCACTCCACTTTAAAGTCATTCATATATTAAGAGCATAGAAAATTGCTGCAACTGTGAAGAGAGTTCTGCTTTGATCCAGTGTGTTCTTGTATCTAGCGTGTATGCATATGCATGAATAAGAGGGATACTGAGCCTAAATCTGTACTGCTTAGCATGTGTTAGAAATGGAGATCACTGACTTTTTTTATCATCTACAGGGATTTCCAATATCACAAGATATTTTTTTCTCTATTTTCAATATGTTTTTCAAAAACATTCCAAAAGAGTTGTCTTTGTCTGCTTTTTACCAAAATTAAATTTGAAAAGCCTGCATAAGCTCTGTGAAGCCTTTTCATTCTGCAAAGCAATGTGGCCATAACATTTGTGTGGTAGATTAGTCTTGGCTAACAGCCAAATGCCCACCCAGCTGCTCACTCACTCCCCATCGTGAGTCGGACAGGGAGAAAATAGGGTAAGAAAAGTTGCGTGTCAAGATAGACAGGAAGATGGCTTACCAGTTACTGTCACAGGCAAAATAGACTTGACTTGGGGAAAATAAATTAAATGTATTGCTAATTAAAAATAGAGTCAGATGTTGAGAAACAAAGACAAAAGCTAAAGCAGCTTCTCTCCACACTGCCCCTTCTTCCCAGGCTCAACATCACTCCTTTGCTCCCAACTTCTCTACCCCCTGCCCTGAGCAGCAGGGAGCGGGTTGTGGGGAGGGCAGAGTAAGTGCATAGCGATTTGTCTCTGACGCTTCTTCCCTCTCATGGTTTTCCCCTGCACTGGTGTGGGCTTTCCACATCCCCCAGTGAATCTCTGCTTGGGCACCATGGAGCATCATCTTCTCCACTGACCTTGGTGTTGCTTTTCCTGTTTCTCACACTTCTCCCCTCGCCCCTCACAGCCAGGCAGCATTTTGCCTTTTCTTACACAGGCTTTCCCCGAGGTTCCGCCATCGTGGCTGCGGGGCTCAGCCGTGCCCTGCGGTGGGTCGGTCGGACCCAGCTGGAACCGGCTGTGTCCGGCTCGGGGCAGCCCCGGCCTCTCCTCACAGAGGCCGCCCTGCAGCCCCCCCTGCCAGCACTTGGGTACCTGCACCCTGCACACACTTTAAAAAGAAACACAAAATGCTCTGACTTGCTCTTCTAGTAGCAGCCAACTAAACAGAGTTGTACAAACATCGTGTCAATTAATGGCTGGTTTGTGAAACCATCTCTAGCTGGATGCTTTTTCTCAGGTTGATAGAATTTTACAGGTTCCTTTGTGCATACCCTACATCTTGTCTGCTGGCTTGTGCCTCCCTCAGGTAATCAGCATAGTCAACTAAATGGCCAGTTAAGCAGCGAAACAAGAAAAGCATTCACTATTTTAATAAAAGCTCAGGGTGCTTCTGCCTTCTATGTATTTCAAACTAGCAGGGTAACTCTCTGATCTGCTGCCAGAAGGCTCTCTCTTTCCTATCTTCCTAGGGCCGCAAAGCAGGCTTGCCTCCTGACTCAGGGGGGATTAGCCAACGTGGGAGACAGCAAATAATTATGTTAAACCACTCTTGTGCTGATTTAGCAATAGCCATAGCTGCCTGAAAAAAAAAAAAAGGCAAAACACAAAACAACAACAAAAAAAACCCCAACCCAGAGTCGTGCACAAATGCATTGTTCCCATCCATCTTTCTGGAGGCATTGGTTTGAATTTCAAGATCTTGAATGCTTGAGGAGATTTGAGTGTGTGGCCAGAGAATGGAGAGCATGGGTATTTATAGTTCTGGCTGACTATCAGTAGCATGGCCATCCCCACCCATTGCTGGACAGCAGGAGTTGGACCGAGCTGAAAGTAGGAGGGAGTTGAGTTAGAAACAGCAGCTGTTTGGGTTTAGTCAGTAAACCCTTTGCTCCGATTTGCCACGTTGCCTGTTTTGTGCAAGCAGCTTCTGTCAGCTCTGCAGTGGCTACAGGAGGCCAGCGAAGGCTAAGTTAGCCAGTGGCAGGCAGTCGCATATGGCTTTTCACATATCTCCAAGTAGGAGCTATGTCCAGACCTGCAGGATGTGTGCTTGCTTCTGTCTACATAACGCTCTGCTAGGTCTTTGTGCCAGTCCTGTGTGTGTCCTGCCTTTTTATATTTTTTTTTTTTTTTTAATTTTATTCTCTTTCAAGCAATCACAGTAAAGGGACTACAAGCTGAGTCTTCTTGAGTAAAGTGTTGGGGTTTTTTTTTGGTTTGTTTTTTTTTTCAGCAGGTATGGAAAGGATCCCTGATACTCAGTTGTTATCCCTTTGGGTAACTCTTTGTGCTGATGACTCAACATATACTGTAAATAAACTTACTTAGAATGAAGGGTGCAGCCTTACTTCTCAGTTGTTGCCAAACAATGTTCAATAACTTTTATTCTTACAAAAGATATCAAAAAATTTATTCTTTCCCTCTCCTGTCCCAAAATTATAGGTGCCATACAGTGATCAGATATATTTTGGTGATTTAACTGTTCCAAGAGTATATGGAGAAGGGAACAGATAATAATGGAAGTCAATGTTGTATAATAACTGATGGAAAAGAATGGCTTTTCATTGTGGATGCTTATTTCTAGAAAAAAATAGGACTTCTCACAGAAAGCTATTTGTAAACTTTCATTTTGAAAGCACAGTGAAAAATACACACAGGCAGATGTTTCTGTGTTATGTTTAAACAATCTCTTATAGAGATTTGCATAACAGCTTAACTGCTTATCTTATATAGTATCATAAAGAACATCTAATTGTTTATTATAAACATATTTTTGTAATATATATTAATAATATTAATCTTCAGAATTACAGAAATTAAGCTCTTTCCTCCTTTGCACATCTCCAACTTCCAAAACATTCTAAATTTTGTGCACAACAATTTCAAAAGTATACATTTAATGTGATTTATAACAAGAGCTAGAGAAAGTATAATTTTCTACAGAACTTGGCATTCTAAAATTATTACCTAGTCTGAATTGCTACCATTTCATAGCCCCTTCTGTATAGACAGGAGAGGTTAGAAGGGAGGTTAGATAAAGGTAGAAGAGGTTAAGAAGATACTCTTCGATTCCTCAGCTGACTAGATTTTAAGAGATTTTGCCAGTCACATTGAATTTTAAGAAAATGTTTCTCGTTAATTTTTAGCTGCAGCCACTGGTACCTTGATCTCTGTATAAAGGTATTTGCAGTTTTGTAGGTCTTCCTGTGCTTTTTGGTATCTATCCTATGTGAATTGAGTTTCACTGCTCACTTGGAGGAAAAAAAAAAAAAAGAAACCAACCCTGGATTTTCTTTTAAGTGGGATTTTTTTGTGTGTGGATTTTTTCTTCTTTTTTTAATGAGAAATTCCTCTTAATAACATTTTTTTGTAACTATGCCTGCACAGATTAAGGCTGCTATGAAACTGACTCTTCCTATTGACACAAAGATCTTGTCTGTCTATCACCTACAGTAATTCCTAATTATATGGAATGTCATGTGTCAAGTGCTGATAAACTTCAACATTAAATTCTTTTCCACATGAGTTATCAATATTTCATGTAGGCTGGCAGGACATAACATTTGCTATTCTGTTTTCCTTCCACTGCACTTTGTTTTGCCTCAGCAAATCACAGTGGAAAAAATATTTAATGTGTGGAGGACTCCAGCTGATATGGCAGACTTCTGAATGTTGTTTTTTCACTGGTGTGTTTCTTATGGGGGGTTTGAGCTTTTTTTTCATGTGTGTGTGTGGTTTTTGGTTTGGATTTTGTTTTTTTAAGTAGGACTCTGTTCAAGTGTGGGCTCTATCCCTGGTTTCTCCTGAGCATCTTCTCTCTATTGAGGACAAGAAGCAAGACGGTGGGCAAGCTATTTGATGTTAGGTCTGTGGCTGTAGAGTGACTACAAGATTAGTGTGTCTTTCAAAGGGAAAAGCTCTAAGGAATGGCTGAATAGCAGTGTACACAAAAACTACAGCTTAGGTTAAGGACATACTGTATTTATTTCCCTCATAAGCCAGTACCTGAAATATTGTTAGATGCACAAACAGTTAGTTGTTCAGTGTTCTTAATCCGTGGAAGAAGCGTGTTGGTTTTGGTCAAAACTCAAGGCCCTGAGAAGCTAACAGAACAGTGGATGTATCTGACATTCCACCTTGAAGTTTCTTTCACAAGGGCTTGGCATCTATGAAAATTACACTATTGGTCTTTCAGACCTGGGTCATCTTTCCCTCTCCCTGTACTTTCTGGACTACTTTCAATTGGATCCAAGTAGCTGTACTTACAGGGGTACGGTAGAAACAAAAGAAATTATCCTGCTGGGAGCAACTGCATTACAACTAAATAAATATTATGAATTATAGGAGCCATACTAGGTTGATAGGTCAGGACGAAGTAGAAATATTGATGGGTTAGTTATATACATGTATCCTTCTGTTTCTTTTTGCTTCAGGAAATACTCCTAAGATGTGAAAAACACAGGAAAAATTGTGGTTAATCATATTTCCTTGGAAGTCTTACCAACTCTCAAGTGAAGATTAGTATAGTTTGCAAAATAAAAAACGTAAGAAAAAAAAGAAAAGAGGCGGAGGGTGTTCCCATCTTTCTTAATGCAAAAGTGAGACACTGAACTTTGGTTACACTATTTGA
>VYZV01028828.1:27714-57473 GCA_013401275.1 Pandion haliaetus | reverse complement strand
CTGACCCCAACCCCCCCATCCCCTGTTCCCCTGTGCCGCCAGGGGCAGGAGGTGGAGAGAACCGGGAATGGAGCTGAGCCGGGAAGGCGGGAGGGGTGGGGGGAAGGGGTTCTGATGTTTGGTTTCCCTTCCTAATACCCTTGTGTTTTGTTTTTTATTTGATTGGTAGTAAATGAAATGGATTTTGTTTCTTCCCCAAGTGGAGCCTGTCTTTTGCCCGTGACCATAAGTGGGGAGTGATCCCTCCCAGTCCTTGTCTCGACCCACGAGCCTGCTTTTGTATTTTCTCCTCATCCCAACGTGGCCAGGGGAGGGGGTGGGGAGTGAGTGAGCGGCTTCGTGGTGCTTTGTTACCGACTGAGCTGAAACTGAAACCACGACAGGCAGAGATAAAGTCACTAATTATACATAGGAAAGATGTTTGAAGTTTTTTTAAATGGTTTCTTCATCGATATATCAAACACAGTAGATTACTATATTTGAATCAATAGAACACCTTGAAATTCGATGATGAAACAAAATGTACTAAATTACAATAGCTGAATTCCTAGAACAGCTAAGGTGACACTTCAGAAACTAAATTACAATTTTAACTCATGTAGTGCTGATGACTGGCACCTAGCATTGGGCCAAGAAATATAGATTTATATATGCTAAAGGGGCTCCACTGGAGCTGTTGAACTCAATTAAAATTATGTGGGTTCAAATAAAATTAACATAAAAATAAAACACAAAACACAAGAAAGCTAGGATATTTGCAATGATTCAAAAGTCAATAGTATCACATCTGAAGAAAGTTCTAATCAAGGGACACTGAAACTTTTCCATCCTCTCAGCTGCAAATAAGCACATTTTCAGGGAAAAAGGCCATTGAAGATGCATCATAGAAACCTGATGTTGAGGCAGAACTCTCAAACTGGTTCACTGATGGTAATGTCAACGAGGGTTTATCAAGAGTTTTGAGCAGGGAGAGCTATTCCTGCTGTATTGACCATGTCATGGTGTGTGAGGCTTACACACTTTAGCTGAAGCTCCCATAGCAGAATTACCTGGTGAGAGCAACACACTCACTTGTTTCATTCCACGGCTTGAGATTTAGACTAATTAGCAACCTCCAGATTGGAGCAGTCTCAATACTTTGCATGGTGTTCTTTTTGGTCAGCTTGCAAGGACAATGACCAATTCTTGTTTATATTTTGCTTTTACATTCTTTTTGTCTTCTAAACCTTAATCTTACATTTTACCTTCTTCTGATCTTGGCAATAAGTAAAATTAAAGGGATTAAAGAAAAAACATATATAAAAAACCCTATGATTTTTGTCAGAATTTGAAAACTCTACATTTCATGAAACTTTCAAAGTTTGAAAATAATGCATTGCTTAAAATGGGTGGATGTCCACAGACATTAGTTGACAATGCCCTATATATTTGTACTTCAAAAAAAATTATGGATTATGAAAAAAAATAGTGAAATATTTTTGCTTGAATTTTCAGAAAAAAAATCCAAATGTAAGCCAACAATTAAATTAAGTACAAGGAATTGGAGTACAGTGCCAGGACCAGGAATGTAATCTAGAGAAAGGAAAAAAGTAATTTAGATGATCTGAAAATCAAATAAACACGCTTTATTGAATTTCCCTACAGAATTTAAGAAACTGGTCAAAGCAATTTCAAAAGCATTAGTGATTACCTTTGAGAACTCAATGACAGGTGAAATCCTAGTAGAACAGAAAAACAGCAAATACTTTACCTATTTTTAAAAAAATTAATCTGGGGAATTATAGACTAATCAGCATGACTTTGAAACTAAAATATTCTTTAAAAAAGAAAAAGGAAGATCTAACTAGAGAATAGATGAGGTGATGAATAGGTCACATGAATTCATCAAAAATCATGGAATCTGTCTCATTTCCAGCTTTTAGAGAATTGAGGAAATAATAAGGAATAAAGGGCAAAAGACATCAACATTTTATCTTCACATTTGTCAGATATTAGATGCTGCCTCATATGGTGTTCCTAAAAAAAAAAAAAAGAAAAAGAAAACCCCCAAACCTCAGCAAATGAGGCCTGAACAAACTACATCGCTATGCAAAAACATATTCAAGGAAAAAATAGTGGTTTCTGATCACAGCTAAATACATTCTCAGTAGTAGGACTCTAATTTATGTCTCAGTAGTGACTTCAAAGAAAAAATGGTGAGCTTCATTATAAAATTTTTAGGTTACAGCAAGTGAGAAGGGTACAGTAACTCAAGAGAACAGGATCAAAATGCCAGACGTCAATAAATTTGAGAGCTGGTCTGGAATCAGCATGGTAAATTTCAGTATATGTAGGGCCAAAATAATACTTTTTGTGATCAGATTAAGAAAGCCAAATAATTGCTAGCCAGCTAATGTGCAACAGATTATAATTACCAAGAAATTATGGGATCTAATTTAATATTTTCTGCAAATATGTCTATTTCTATTATTAATCATTTCCACTCTCTTTCTCCCCATACAAGCTCCTGTTTACATTATGGAAGCAAGCTCCCTGAGGCAGGAACAGTACATCTGTGGACTTCACTTTAAAGAACTGTGGTCTTATTTTCTTTAGAGAAAATCAGTAAAAATGATCACGTTATTTACTGGCAGCATGTAGGAGCTTGCTAAAACTACAAGCGTACTGAAACATCACAGAGTAATGCATGCTGCTAAGAAATTTCATCAATCTTTTTGGAAGAGTTCAGTAACAAAGAACAGAAACTAGTTTAAAAATGAAGAACATATAAATAATACTCAAATTATTTCCCTAACTTTTTTTCATGCTTTGCTTATTATAGCTATTGCAGAGATCCAGCAAAATGGCTATTACATTTCCTTTTATTCCAAAAAAGGGCAGCCTTGTGTAACTAGAGTATGAAAACCAGTAAACACAACAGATTTCTATACAGTTTGAATATTAACTGGTCACACAGTTTTTCTACTTCTCAGGAGAGACTATTCAAATTGTTGCAGTGAGCATAGCAAGCAGGGAGTATAAACATATTTTATTTTCATAAACATATAGATTATCATGACAGAGAAAACACAAGGAAAACTGACTGAAGGTCTCCATCAGTTTCTTAAAAAAGGGAACAAAGATCTTATGGAGAGGAAGATCTGAGACTTATGTTTAGAAATCCCACGACAGTTAAAGGAAAACAGTCGATTTAAGTGTTATTTTATGAGACTTTTCAGCCTATCCTGGCTGTAAACAACTCTTCGGTTCTTCTGCCAGGTGGAGTGGAAAGGAAAGAAAACATTTTTTCCAAGGTGCTACTTAAAAACTTAGCTACAAATTCATATTTACGACAACTTTACTTGAAATGTGGGAAAATTTGCAGGTTTTTGTTGTGAATTCCTTACAGTTGAGGAAGATAGCACTACAATAGAGGTGAGTCAAACCTTGTGGGCTCACTGTTGACAGTACAGGTCTACGTACATAACTCATACGAAGCAACTCACAATGCTACTCTGATCATGAATCATTTTGTTGTTACTGTTACAGATTTTGAATGACAGCTTGTACTCGAAAAGGCCTTTGTCTTCCTTTATCTTCATCGTTCAGAGAGACCTATTTGTGAATAAGACTTCAGGTAGAAGTGACTAGCAAATTGTGCTGAGGTAAGTATACTTCTCTGGCACATTTGAAGTGCAGATGTATGAAAACATTACTTTTTCACAATCCATTTCCTTGCCTAGGCTTTGAGGTATCATGTATCATCTTCTGATGTTGTGAAAACCACAGAACTGTTAGAACATTTTCATTTTACCAAATGGTGAGCTGAAAGATGGTAAAAGGAATATGTATCCCCTGTCAAGCCACCCTGCTCTGTGGGTAATTAATCTGTGAGATGTGGTGCAGAAAGGTAATTTTTCCCTTGAATTAAAAATGTGAAAATTTGCAGTTTTCTAAGTATTTTAAAATTTTCATAAATGAACAGCTGCTGAGAAGTCATGGTTTTTGCTTGCTTTAAAGTTTATCTGAAAAGGAACCAATTTTTAAACATACAAATATATTCTGCCCATATACCTTTGATCTTTCTTTATCACTATTCTGCAGAAATTAACTGCTATTTGTTCAGGTCTCCATAGTAAAATATTATGATTTCATAAAAGTCAAATATAATGTTCCTCAATGAACCTTTCCAAAGAAAGCATGAATGTGATAAACTATTATCTCTTGGACAAGCAAACACAACTTAAACAATGGAATCTAAACCTGTTCAGAGTCATTTCATAATGTAAGGGTTTTTTCCCCAATGGCTTTAATACTGTGATAGTTGTAAAGTCACAGGAGGATTGCGCAAGGCAATTAGTCTCATTTTTTATTTCTTTTCTTTTGAACACATTTTCCATGACAATGGTAAGCATATGCTTCAAAGGTACACTTTTTGTGGCCTGAACAGACCATCTAATTCCTTTGTAACTGTATCTGCTCATCAACTGACCATACTGTTAATCTTGAACACTGATTATTAGAGTCCCATAAAGCTGCTTGTTACAGCCTTAAGGCATTAGGACTGAAAAATCACTTTAAATCCCTGCAGGACTATTTTTACTATTGTTCTCAGAAGTTTGTAATCTCATTCGGAGCTATAGAAACCCATTATTGACAAGGTGAGACAATGTCACTAACACAGCCTTGATATAACTAATTATTCTGCTGTCTTTCCATAGGATATTGACACAGAAACACATCATGACTACTATTCTGTGTGGAATAATATAAGACAAATAAAATCAATGTTATCTAGCAAGTAAAGATAAGAAATGTCACAAACATAGCCTTTCACAAATGATTATATATTCAGCTCAAGGGTTTCACAGTAAGCTGTAAAACCTGAAACAAATGTTGCCATTTTGAAAAGATTAATACAGAGGTCATTACAGGAGTGGGGAAAAACAGTGATTGCAAGGAAGTAGTGTAAGAGCACATACTACTCTCTTTAAAGGGCAAATTGAAAAGCATGTTTACAATTTAAGCTAATTAATAAACTACTTAACATTGCAAAGCAGCAGTAGAATCTATGTGTAAACAACCAAAATAAACACAAAATAAAGAAGGTCATTTACTCAATAAATCAGGGATGGTCGATAGTATGAACAACCACAGTAGGCAAATTTTAAACAGAAAGTGAGTATTGAAAAGTCTAACTTTCAGGTAACCTGTCACATTAACAAGCCTGTGTAGGCTCCAAATAAAATACATGAGGACTGTTACTGTCTGTCTAAGCTAGAGAATAGGAAATGCCACAAAAGAAGTTTAGGCTGGTATGGTCAGAGGCAATCATCTGCAACTGAGAGAATTACAAAATATCCAATATATATATAAAAATGTACCTCACCCTGAATTCAAGTGGTTAAAACTCTAAGACACTGGTGCTGAACAGCTTGGCTTGAAGTAAATTAATAAACTTCTAGAGAGGAATAAAATTTAGATAAGTTGTTCTAATTTACATCAATTAATGAACTACTAATTGGGCCAGAAATTGTTGTTTTATATACCAGTGGTGTGGCACTGCCCTAGGAAGAGACACCTTGAATGGCTGTATTGCAACTCAAATTCCAGCCAACTTCCTGAATACCTGAGCAAATCTAGACTATGATGATAATTTAAGATGTGCATTAGAGATGAAATATTCTGAAAGATGGCAGTAGCCTGTGAACTGCCAGGTCATATTTCAGAGGGACATTTTGTTAGAGAGTTTTCACCCTCTTTCCCTCCTGCTCCTTGCTGGCAGTATTAGTAACAGAAGAAACTTGAACTTTGAAGGAAGGAGTCTTGCTGCCACAGGTCTCCTTGTTTCTGAAGCATCCATCTTTCTTGCAATAACAGCAGTAGCAAATAAGAGAACAAACTCATTTTTTCCTGACATTTGAAATACAGTCAACTTGTGTGCAACTTTTATGCAGTCTGAGATCCTAGCCCTGTATGAAAAAGGCAAAACACTGCAAATATGACAATTTTATGACTCATAACTCTGTACTCACCATATTAACAATGTATCTGTAAATCAGATGTATGTGAGTGAAATGACAGAAAGATGGACATTGGAGCCTCCAGATTGAACACGTTGTAATATCTACTACCAATTAAGTTCTACATCTCCTAGAACTCCAGTATAATTAATTTCTGAGTAGAAATAGGTTCCTGTATAGAGTAGTGATTCAGTATCCCTGGTTTTTAAGAATTTTTTTATGGTCCAACAGTGCTTTATGAGAAGAGTTAATACTAATAAAAATGAATATTAATTTGTACTACAAATGACTGAAGATAATCTTGAGAGACAATGCCCTGGTGAGTGAAGGAGTGTAATGAGTACCTTGTAGGAGGATAGCCACATGGAGTAAAATGGCAAATGGAGGCACTGTGGTGATAAATACATCTGCATCTTACACATTGCTGCTGCCTCTGCTACTGCTCACTAAGAGGGACTTTGGTTTTGTGGAGGGCTGAAAGGAGAGGGAAAAAAAGTCAGTACAGGAGGGAAATGCATGGGGGGAAAGGATTCCTATGTAATCATTTGGGTATCTGACATTATGTGTAGTTTTTCTCTGATGGAGCAAACTGAAGCTTTGTCATAGATCTCGATGCCAACAGCATCAGTCTTCAAAATGCAGTAAATTCATTCAGAAGTGTCATCAAGAAAGGTCAGGAACATGCTGATGTTGTAGGAAAGCCTGGATTATTTGCTTCTGTGCTTGAAGAGATGTAAATAGAAACAGCTACAGCAAAGATATTCTATAATTATGTTTCATGCTGGTTCGGGAAGTTGCTTGCTATAGATCTTTTAATAGTAGATAAAGCCACAGTTTGAAACTGTTCATTTGGATTTTCTGCTGCTTTAATGAAAAAATTATTATTTTTCAAGTTCTGTGGGTTTTGTCATGCCGTCATTTTTGTGCCAGACAACTGGAACGCCTCTTTTGACTGAATTTTTATAATGCTGAGGCTGTTCTTAAAGATTTTTCTTTACTACACAAATATCTTTATGCTGTCTGATTTGAGAATTTCTATCCAAACTGTGGTGCATTCCTAATAGTTGGGAATCTGTCCCTATTACCTTTTAACTGGTGGTAAGGAACTTCAGACAGAAAAGTGCATAACCGAAAGTGCTGGATTTTTCCCTCAAACTAGCTTGGACTAGTAGTTTAGTAAACTAGTGAACTAGCAATAGTTCAAGCCAGGTATCAAAAGGACTAACTAAGGATTTTTTTGCTTACTAAAAAACATTGAGACAATGGAGTTACGGCTTGAAATATAAAGCTGTATTTACAGGCCTAAGCGAAGAGAACATGTATAGATTATCAGCTGTCTCTGACTCCTAATTCACAGGTTGCTGGTTTGCAGCCTGTGCATCTACTGGCCAGCAAGAATCTTGAGCCTGAGAAGGATACACATAGTATGCAAGAGAAGGGCATTTGAGATTTCCAGGCAGAACAATGTTGCCTGCTGTTTGTTCCTGTAATGTTCAAGGACTTTAAGAACAATTCTAAAATCCAAAATTATTACATCATATCTTATTCTGGAAGGACTGAGGTGTTGGAACAGGAGGGATGCACAGTTTTGAAATACACACAGTTCAGTCAAAAGTTGAAAAGGTTCCAATAGACCATTAGAGACTGCAGTGACATAGAAATTGTGCTAGATTGCACTGAGATTTACCAAATTTCCTTAATTAGTTTTCTCATTTCTATGTAACAATGTGGGAAGATCAAATATAATCCAAAGAGAAGATTAAGGAAAAGGCAAAATTAATTCCAGATCAGGTACGTCTTCACTCCCAAAGACATTACATGTTTGAAATTTTTTTTTTTTTCCTCTTCTTCCTGCTTACTTGCAGGGAGTACATGCAGTGAAACCACATTCCTCAACCTCTTCCCATTCCACCCCTCATTCACACACACCTTCTGCAGCCCCATCTGAGGAGAGAACTTGGAACTTGTGCCAGGCAGGAAAAAAGAACGAGGGAGAAGTCTCATCAGGTAAAATTGGATGTAGGTATTATCAGGCCAATTCCTACAGTTTCTGCCAGTTGGTGGTTGGCTCCAGCACCACCCTACACCTGCTTTCCCTAATTTGGTCAAATAATGTAATAAACACAATTTAAAAACCATGTCCATGGTTTGGTTTTGGATTTTTTATCATAAATGGTGCTATTCCCTGACTAGTTCTTGTTCCTGCATTGCAGCCTTGCTTCCCTTTCTTCTCACTACTTTTCCATTTGTGGTGGTTTAACCCCAGCTGGCAACAAAGCAGCACGCAGCTGCTCGCTCACTCCTCCCACCCTGGTGGGATGGGAAGGAGAACCAGAAAAAAGTGAAACTCATGGGTTGAGATACGAACAGTTTAAAAATTGAAATGAAACAAAACAGAAGAAGTAGAAGAAGAAGAAGAAGAACAAGAACAAGAACAAGAAGAATTGTAGTGAAAAGGAAGATAACAGAAAGAGAGAGAAATAAAACCCAAGGAAAAAACAAGCGATACACAGTGCAATTGCTCACCACACGCCAAAACCAGGACACCATTCATTTCAGTCATTTCCTATAACATGCAGAGGTACTTTGTAATTTAAACCATGGAAAATTATGTATGTTGATTACCCATAAGTTAATTCAGTTCCTTATATAATTTTCCTTCCCACACTTAATTTGCCTCATGTTTTATTTGAAAATGTTTTGGGACAGTGCACAGTGTCTACTGAGTGGTATTCACATAGTGTTCAGGTAGCTGGCACCCTATTCCTTTCACAAGCAGAGGAAATTATTTGAGTGTGTACTTTCTTGGAGTGCTGAAGAGCTGAGAGCAGGTTTGTTCATCTGAAAAACTTTGTTAATGCCTGTTTGGTTCTCTGTAGGACACAGTTTCTTGGTAGCTGCCAGAAGCAGGATAATATAGCTTGGAGATAAGGACTCTTACACCTCCAATCATTATGACAATAAGAATCATATATCTTCTGCCTTACAAAGTGTAAGTCTGACATATATTGATGTTTCAAGCTTAATGTCTTGTATTGTTCAAAGCTAAATCTCTACCAACACTCTGAGGGGACCAGATCCATAGCTTGTAGTATGTAGGGAATGCTTAAAACTTTTTTGAAAGTCCTTTTGCTAACAAATATAATTTATTAAGTTAGAGGCATAGATCTGACTGACTCACAGACACCCTTCTAGTTGCATTATATATTTCTTATCCCTGTCAGATTGAAATCCATTTTGAAGTGAAAGCTGTTTATTCATCTTAAATGTTTCTGAGGCTGTCATGAGCATGAATAAGATGACAAGTGCTATATTTTAGCCCAAAGTTAGCAAAAGCCCATGACTCAGAGGCAGCTCAGGTTGTGGTCTTAATCCAGCTTTCCCTTTTTCAGTTTTATTTGATTATAAGCTTGTTACTGCATTAGATGCACCAGCACTGAAGTACGTGAGTAATTCTCTGCACTGGTACACTGCTAGCTGTCCATTTAACTACATTAGGGATTCATTTAGGATGACAGCCCCGGTTCAGGTAAAACAAATTTGTTTTCACTCATCATGTGGTTGAACTAGCTATTCTTTTGTTACCCTTGAGACTTTCAAAAGGCCATCTGACTTTAAAAAATTTAATTCAACTTTGTACATACCTGGGAAATGTCCTGAGTTGGAGTCAGGGTCTCTATGGGCACAAATGCTAGTCTCAGAAGAACTTACAGACCCCTTACTCACTAACATGGCTTATGGAAGAAGGAACCACTGAAGGACCCATGAGTCAGTTCTGGATTCCTGCAATTTATAAGACAGTGTTAACGTAAAAAGGATACTGATTTCACTTCATGCTAATATACTGGAGTGTAGGCTAAAGTTCAGTAATGACTATATATTAAGTCAGCAATCCCTGTTAAGGGAGCAGCAACCTCCAGCACAGAAAAGGATAACAGATAACTTCTCCATAATGTGAGCAGCATAATATGTATATATAACCCTCCAGAAATGATGTCATGGCATATAGTTCATCTGTTCCTTATATATAACTATATATGTTTTAATCAGTAAAGTGGACAAATGTCTCTTGCTTCAGTCCAGGCAGTACTATTGGGCCACCTACATCGCTGAGGTGTAACTAATTCTTTTCTAGCTGGTGTCTTAATGCAAATACATGAACAATTTCAAGGGCTTGCGTAGGTAAATGGGGAAAATGGAAAATCAAGAACATAAATAAAAAAAGAAATATATTATGGAATCAATGGGAAATATTTCAAACTAGTGCTTGAAATACCTCTAATGGCTATACTTTTTATTGCAAAGTCAAAACGCTGAAACATATGATGTATTTGAACATACTTTAATGAGTTGTACATGAATATGTTCTGTGAGACAAGCAGTGTACACGAGATGTCCAAGAGAAGCTCATCTGTTAACGCCAAGACGCCATACAAGAATTTGAGACAAATAAAAACTCAGTGTCTGGGGAACTTCATTCTGTAAAATCCACCAGCTGTGAATCTTTGCTTAGACCTCTAGGCAATATTTGTTTTAAAAGGCATATTATGCTGTAGGCTTTGATATAATTAAAAAAAAAAAAGTTGCATTTGTCATCAGGAGCGCACACCTTTGTTTTTAAAGTGCTCTTCAAGAAATTTCACTTTTTAAGAAGATTCTTAGGCTATTTGAGTTACATATGCCAGACTCATAAAAAAAGAAGAATTAAAATTGACACACAACTTTATGAAAAATAAGATTTGGTTTTGTGACTCTGTTTTAGTCTTCTTTTAGAAGAAGCAAGCATACATAAGCATTCAGCATGAATCATACACTATGATACAGATAATGTGTTTCTTCTTTTTTCTGTGGTATTTGAAAGCTTTTTTAACAAATCTAATGCTCAGTACTGGAACCACTGAGGCATTCTCTTTCTTTCCTGCATTTTTTGTGTACACAGATTTTGTGTGTCTGTGCGTGCATATACATACCTGCATATGTATATAAGTGTCTATGTATATCCATTATATAAAATGTAGAACAGCTTTTTCTTCACCACTGTAGAGCCAGTATGGGTATACTCACTCAGAGGTGATAGGCTATGTGTATGGGTGTGCAAGAAAATCGTGTTACTTATTTTAGTAAATCTTCAGCAAAATAGTCATTATGAACAACCCCCTTTAAGATCTCCAAGTCACTCTGCATTAGCACAATACAAGAGACTGCCTTTGGGTTACCATTATGTGTACACCACTGAAATGAGAAGTATGATAGATTTCACCTCTGATCTGCTTAGGTTTATCTCACACTGAAGTAGCTGAATCTTCAGTAGAAAAATCGTACCTTGAAGAAGATCTCAAAAGACACTTTTCTAGCATTTTGTTGTATCATGCAGAAGTTCATACTATAAAGTGCTACTCACTGATAATACATACCTCAGTAAAGCAGACTACTTGGTTTAGGCTGATTAATCAGACTTGTTACCCAGAATAGAATTATCCAAAAATACTTTGTACAATAACAAAAAAAAATAATAATCCACAGCTGGCATAGAGGCACGCTCACAGTGGGCCCAGAGGCCCTCCTCAGGACTGCATGGGGCTGCCAGGTCCAGTGCTATGATTGTGGTGAAGCAGAACAGGACACAGTCCTCTGCATCATGTTGTGCGCTAAGGGAAACACACCATAGCTATGGATAAAGAATGTATTATTGTTCCAATTTATGTTTTAACAACTTAGAAGTCCAAATTATGTAATACTAACACTCATAGTCCGAATTAAAATAGAAAAGCTTTGTTAATAATACAGGTAAATTTGTTACACAAAACCAGTGCTCTACTAAAAACTGTATATTGTCCCTCCTGATGACCCCGTAGGTCTTAAGGATGAAAATTTAATAATTTAATTTTCCAAGAAAGCAGAATGTTGGGGGGGTGGGTATGTGTGTGTGATCATTGGCATCCTGAGGTCTTTAGAGGGAGGAGTATGATGTTTATAAAGAGAGAGTTTCTTCCTCCTCCCCAGGAGGAGCATGAGGTCAATGATGTATTTCTCTTCAACCTTGGGTGCAATTGTAATTATTTTCCTACATTTTCTTGAAACGCTTTGCTTTCTTTTCATTGCTTCCAGATGAAGTTTGAAAGATGCCCCTCAGTATCCCCCAGCCCGCTACCCCAAGGGGCTGTTGTTTGTTGCACACTGCTTCCCTGGGGCTGTCAGGCCTTGCCACATACAGTTTCCCATTGTTCAAGCTAAAACAGGTCAGGCAGCAGTCAGGGACCACTACACAGCTGTTAAACCAAGCTACAACCAGCTCAGGCCAAGACAAGTGCAGACTGGTGCTAAGACTGCATTGCCAGGTCAAATGCCTGATGCTTTTTCCCACTAATGGCACAAATCTCATTTACTGTCTAGCCCACAGACCATTCTCTTTTGCTGCTCAATCATTTCAATGCCAATACTACTGTCCAGGGAGGTCTTGAGCAGATCAAGGGTGATTACAGGGCTCTGGGAGTTAGGACAGAGGGCACAAGGAATCAGACTGTGCTCTCCCTAACTCTACCAGTGATTGGGAAAGGCATAAACAGCAACGGGCACATCCTACAAGTTCATACCTAACTGCATAGCCCCTGTTGTGGGCAGAGCTTTGTCTTTTAGGACTACGTGACCCTCCAAAAACAAAGACTGTGGAAAAGGTTAGACAACCAATGTTGTCTTTGCATTGGTCTTGACTAGCAAGTTTTGTCCTCACACCTCTCAGGCCTCTAGTGACAGGGTGTGGGGGAATGAAGTACTACCAGCAGCAGAGGAAGATAAAGGTAGTGACCACTTAAGCCAGTTTGACATACGAAAGTCAATGACACTGGATGGGATGCACCTGTGATTGCTAAGGGAGGTAGCCAGTGTCAACGAGAGGCCACTTCCTATTATCTTCTATCAGGTCACAATGATCCGGTAGGTTCCTGATTGCTGGGGAAAAAAACCAAATGTTTTGTCCATCATGAAGAACACAAGAGGGAGGATCCAGGGAACTACAAGCCAATCAAACCTTAGACATCAGAAAAAGAAATTTTTCTTGGGTACAAGCAGGATGACAGGAGAAGGACCCTCATGGCTTTTTCAAGAGAAAAATTAATCCTTCGCTTTTGTGAGGATCAAAAATAATTAAATGAGAAAGGAGGGCGTGTTCCATAATGGGGGAGAGTCTACAATGGAAGAGGCTTTTGATGAGTCCCATGACGAACACATTGAGAATGTGGAGATTGATACAGAGAGATGTTCCATATGCTTCTCTGCTTGATGCCCTTAGAAAAACAGAGCACACTGCTGGGCACATTCAGTCTTCCTTTCAAAAGGCAGTTTACCTAGACAGTGATTTGCATGATGTGTAGCACACCTAATTTTTTACAGTAATGCTGCTGTCACGTGGTTGTTAGCGGTGGAAACACAGGCAATATATCTAAATCCCAAATAAGTCTAGTCTTTGAGTTGTCAGTCTCACTTAAGGAAGTCTCAGATGGGCAGCAGCATGATAGGCTTAGGGGTCCCAAGACACAGCCAAGTTGCAATGACTCCAGTCCTTGCCGCATCCCGGCATTGGTGTTACAGTCTATGGAACAAAGCAGGAATCCCAAACAGATTCAACATCGTAGTTCGTTCAACAGCAGATTATCAGTTCCTATTTGTTTTTTCTCATTAGGAAAGAAAGGGGAGAGAAAACAAAACGGACATTGGCCATGTTGATTGAGCTTTTCAGTTCTTGTTTCTTCACAGAACGAACTCTGGGGATCTTGGTGAATGGAAGTGATATGGTTGGAATATGGTTGTCTGAAGGGAGTGTATCTTATTCTGTGTCCCCACCTCCCTGCTGCTGATGTTGCCTTCCTTTTTCTATGAATGTTTAAACTTAAATGTTGCAGAAAGGTTCCTCTCATCATGTCATTAGTGAAGTCAGAGCAAGTCCGTGTTCTTATGACTCCCAGTCCTGTGCTTTAAACAAACTTAGATCTATAGTATCACTTTATAATCTAATTTATAAATATTTTTATGGCTCTGAAAATGCCTAGCCCTAAGAATAATTTTTAAAAAGGCAAATTGTATAATGATAGGGTAGGCATATATATTTTGTCCCTTGTTTAACTTTCACAAAACACATACATTAAAGCAAGTTCTGGCAGGCACCCTAAGGCTTTGAAGTATCTGAATTGTTTCAGTGTGGTTCTTTTTATAAGGAATGCTTATTTCCCCAGATGACTGGATAACATGCTATAGAAAAAAAAAAAGTGAAGTATTTTACTTGGTACGTTTAAAATAGCCCCAATCACTGAGCTATTTGTTACTTCAAATATTTTCTAGAAGGAAAAAGAATAAGGCTAAAACTTACTGCTGCAACTACCAAAATCTAAAACAAATTATGGTGTGAGGAGACCCTGCTACAATACATGCTTTTGAAGGCATCTAAGTAGGCATTCCTCTGTTCTTTCATTGAGGCTGGATTTTAATCAAACTAAGCCTGTGGTTGTCTTTATATAACATATATACAAATACATATAAATGTCTTTTAGCAGATCATTATGTACATGGATTTATTTTTCTATTTGTGTCCAATTTTATTCACTTTGCAAATAGTCTTTCAGACTGTAAGATCCTGGGGACAGTGTGGGCTTTGTATTTGGAGAAAACTGTGGAATATAAATTAGCAAATTGCAGTGCTTTGCTCTATATCATTGCTGTTCCTTCTGTAGGATTTCAATGGCAAACAATTAAAGTGCCTTGTACTGAATGAGGCCAGTATTGTTATTAATATTATTAAGCATTAACCATGGGCATAACCAAAAAATGTTAATCACATGAATCACGTTTGAATGTTCATAGAATAGAAAATACGTACATTAGTTATTCAGACAGAAAATGTATTTTTACTCAATGATAATTAAAAAGAAATGTATAAGGCATGTTCTTCTTTTAAATAATTTTCTGAAAGTAGCTAATCCACACCTACATCAGCTATTTTTTTTTTTGTATGTTTTTGTTATTAGTGCAACTGAACCATATAAAGCTATTTGTACAATAATAAAGCATGTGGAGGTCTAGCTGGGATATTATATATCAAGCAAAATTAAATTTTTCAGCTAGCTTACTCTGGTCACACCATGAAGTGGAGGTCGCCAGGAATTATCTGCTGCAGATAGACAAAACTATGTTTGAAGCCATAAGGGAGGAAAAAATAAAGGACTGCAAGCTTGTACCACCAGCTTTGAATAGTACTATAGCAAACATGGTGTGAGATGGCAAATGGGTGACCCATCAATTGAGATTTCTGACTTTATCAAAAGAGACCAACATTTCCGTGAGGCTGATGACAGAATCAGCATTCCCCATATCTGTTCTTGTAAGAACATGTGAAATAGACAACTTAACTCCAGAAAATCCTCACAGCTTTGTGAGAACTTAACCGACCAGGTTGCCCTGCAGTCAATTCGCTGTCTATGCAGGAGCAAAGAATAAAATCTGTAACTAGCATACTATTCACCTAGTCTGAAATAAAATAAATCAGGCAAATTGTATACTGAAGTGTCTCTTTTCTCAGTTGATTATAAGGAAGTTTGAAGGGACTAGCTCAGATTTTGTAGACATTTATGACTATGTAAGGTGAATCTCCTAATCAGATTTTACTTTTTACATAATAAAGTCTCAGTTAGCTTGGAAAACCTGCCACTAGGTCTCCATCCACTGCTAGTTCACCCAGGAGTCCCTCTGTCAAGTTGACCTCTCTTGCTGTGTGGTCCCAGCCAGCTCTCTGTATCCAGCCCAGGACGGACAAGACGAGTGGGAGTCACAGGCTCTTAACTCCTGCCCTTCTCCCAGCTAGGGCAGCCCCTCCTCCTGGCTCAGTTCAGACCTACGCTGTCTGATCGTTGGCATTAGGTGCTGTACATCCTAACCTTGGCAGGACTTATCCAAAGCAATACAGAACGCAGCGCACATGCCTGGCTTTTGGAAGGCGTTAAATGCTAATGTAAAGGAGCTGAATTTGTGCATTAACATGGCTCACGATATGCAGGTCTCTGTCTGTCACATGTTTAGAAAGAGCGACTGCGTGAGGAACGTGACAAATCAGCCACATACAGTGTGTTTGCTTTTATCTGTGCAGACAGAGAAGAGAGGTTTTCAAAGTGTTTCCACTGCATTAAATTTCTTAAGGAATGTACATACTGTTACATCTTTTACAGCATTTGAAATCTTACTTACATTCAGCTGAGACATGCTTACTAGCTCAGTTAAACTTCAGGTCTTTCCAAAGATGCAGGGAATGGGCCACCCTGCAGGTAGCCCTCATATACTTGTTCCAAAATCAGCTGTGAAAAGCTTTGGGTGCTGAATGTACATTTATCCTGACAGCTGTCCTAGAGTGTTCAAGTGTGTAGATATACTGTAATTTCTGTTTATTTCAGCGCATCATGTGGTATGTAGCAGTCAGCAAGTCCCTCTCTTCCTTAGTCCAGATCTTGGATGTTGTAATTCATTTATAGTTTAAACTGTTACATATTCTGATTGTAATATACACCATATGTAGCTTCCAGGTGAATCTATTTTATTTGATGTAAACCAATGCATAAAAGTCTCATGTCATGATATTCAGTCAGCCTCAGCAAAGGAAACACCTGGAACTTAAAAGTCTTGAGCTTTAATATTTTTGGTATAAAAAGGGGGAGTACTTCTTAGAGACAGATATTTATTAGGGCTTTGGGGGCATCTCAAAATTTCTGTTAGGACAATTAGCTTTTAAGAGTGTTTGTAATTTTTTACTGGTAGGAAAAAAACCCTCTCACTCCATTCTGCAAATCTCTGCTTCCAAGATGATACTTTTGTTTACTCAGCAATTGTGCTCTATGGGAAACTCCTGACTGGAATTAATACAATACAAAATTTTGAAATATCTATTGGTCACTTGCTCCCATGTGTTCTTTCTATGAACAGTAAGCAGAAAAAAACTACTGAACCTGTCCTTTGGAGAGAAGAAATAAATGTAAGGAAACAGAGAAGGGAACCAAAGAGCGAGGAAAATAGCATAAGGGTGAGGTGAAGAGCTAGATGACAAAACCTGACTTTATTTTTCAGTGTTTCAAAGAAAAGGGTAAGCCTGCTGGACTACTTGTGTGTGCAAACTCAATGATTTTGGATAGCATTTAATGCTTTCCCATTCTATGATAAAAGGACATATATTGACTCTGCTCCCAGGAAATGCACTTCTAATGCAGAACATTAAGGTTCTTGGCTGCTGTACAATTTTCTTATTAATTTAGCAGAGAAAGAAAAGAAAAATCAACGATTCAAGTGCACTGCAGCAACCACTTTGAGATATTTGGGAACTGTCTCTAGTGTAGCTGCCTTTGTATTTCCAGCTGTAATTTGCTCCATTTATATTAACAAGAAGTAGACTGCTTAACACTTAACTTAATCAAACCTATGTACCGACTCGCTAGTGAATGCCACCAAACTCTTCAATGCTTAACTAATAACGCTTTATATAAAATAGCGATGGGAGGCTAAATTTAGAGAAATGTCTCCCAGGTCCCGTTCTCTGATCGCTATTTAAAATACTATTAGTCAACTAAAAGTTAGGGGCTGTTAGTGGCTGGGGCTTGTTCAATGTAATTTAAATCAGTGTTGTTTGATATATCATATATGTGTGGGAAAAATGATGTATCTTAGTGTTTCAGACCTTTATCTTGATGACAACAAAAAATCCCAAGAATAGGACAAATTCTCTATTAAAAAACTGCTGGCAACAAACAAATTAACATTACAAGCAAACAAGCTAATGGCAACATTGCAAGATAAGGAATGATCGAAGAGATGTATTTTTAAGATTTAAGACTTCCTGTGAGCATTTTTCGTTCCTCCTTTTCAACAGAACTGAAGACATTGTATGACTAGAAAAGACAATTCATTTTATTTAAGTAGAGCAGGAATCATACGCTGATTGAAACAGGGAAAAAAGATTTAGAAATAGACTACAGTTAAAATATTAATTTTTAGTTTGTCATCAGCTTCCATTCAGTTCTAGAATTTTATGGTGAGTTCTGTCATAGTGCTCTAGAAAGGTCTCTTTAGTATCTTGGCTAAACTTTTTCTATGCTCAGTGGTATGCCTAATGAACACGGTAATCACAGTGAACTCCTGACATTAAAGAAGCAAAGGCCACATGGGCCAGAACCTCTGAAGCAACAGACACAAAGGGTTATTTCTTCACTGCTAAGATGAAACTCAGGAAAAAAACCATAGACTTTCCTCCATTTTCACCCTCTCTATGCTGCTCCTTCCTTGGAAATGAATGAGGTGATGTGGACTTTAAAAGTTTTCTAAATATTTATACTAAATAAATTAGATGCCATTGGTTCATATAATATCCACTTTTCTGACATTGGCTCCTAAAAGCATTCAGATGCTTGGGTACGTGTACGTAAGCTTGAGAACAGCAAAATTAGGAAACACTTTTGAGAAATTTTTAGGAAAACTACACTTTTGTAAAGAGAGCAAGAGAAAGTGTCTAATTTGCATTAGAAGTATTTCTCTACATATTTCGTGGAGGTATAACACAAACATAATTTCTTTTCATGCTTTCCCTTTTAAATTAAAGACCTTCAGACACTTGAGCTGAAATACTCTTTTGGAACATAAGCTCTTCAAATATCGCTTCTAATAAAGCTAGTTCAGGGGAGGAAGTTACTGGCTTGATCTGAAGCTGATATCTGTCCAAAACCAACATGTCATCAAGAAGTGACTCAAAAAGAAGTCCATTATTGCCTGTCTCCAAGGAATAAAAATAAAGTTGATTCCTTCAAGAGAAAAGAAAAAGAAGGTGTTGAATTAAATATATTAAAACTATATCAGGTAGGAAATTATATTTGACATTTCCACTACTGTTACGATATTTGATATTGATTGTAGTGGTTACACATCAGGTCTCACAACAGCTCAGAAGAAAAGCTTTTGGACACAAAGTCTAACATTTATTCTAAAAAAAATAAACTTTCATATTAAATTGGCTTATTTATACATCACGATAAACACTTGTTGCCAATAAGATGTGCATCTTGATGTCTCTTATTGATGTCTCTGAAAAGAATCTCAAGAGGGAAAAATGTGGTGTTTCTGTGGGGAGAAGGAACAAACATTTGAATGGGATTAAGGTTTTCAAAGCTGCATAGAAAGAAAGGAAAAGCAAAGTGCAGATTACTAAGGTGATAGAAAACACATTTCAAATTGTAACCATTTTGCTTTTGCCTTTAAAGAACTTGGTTATCATTGAAGAATGAAGTATTTTGGCATTCAGCTCAGTGATTCACAAGACCGTTGGAGGGAACACTTGGTCTAGGAGCAGTTTTTTATACAATCTATTCATCCAACTCTCTTATCTTCCTCCCTGGTAAAGTAAAACACATTATTTTTGTTCTCTGTTGTTTTGCAAACAATATGTCAGAGGTTTAAATCTACCCTACCAGTATTAAACTGAAAAGCATTCAGTTCATTCCTTAATTCCCCCTTTTTTCAAGATCATAGTAGCGTTCCTTGAAGAGAGAGAAAGAAAATCATTTATTATCTAAAAAAGGAAACTGCTAGTGCCAGAGTAGAAATTAAATGAGGCTAATTTATAGAGGGCAGGGAGATACTTTTGGGTTTATGTTTCATTATTTAAGATTGTGGGGAAGACCCAAAAAGGATTGAAACAACCTGCTCTCTGAGTCAGATTCAGAAGCATAAGTTAGACAACTCAGTTCTTTGTAGCACTAACATGAAAAGTTACTTTTCTGAGAAATGGATTTGTAACACTTTTCATTATATGATACCTAAAGCAATCAGGGAAAAAAGAAAAAAAAGAGAGAGAAAAAAAAAGTTATTTTTGAAATCTTGTATTTTTCTTCTATTTATAATTACCTGTCTGTATCCCTAAATTAGGCACAACTTTGAGGCTGGGATTCAGAGACAGAAGCCTCATCCTAGGCTGACATCCTTAAATCATCCTTTTGGAAAGATGGGAATCTTGTTATCATTTCCAGATACACCTTGCAGCCATGGTGAGGCTTGCAATGTACCCATGAAGTCATAGATTAGTATGAGTGGGAGGTACTCTGGAAAATACCGCTCTGAACTCATCAGGTTGAAGTATACCCTGTGTCCTGAGGAACTCCTAGTCCATCATCATAAAACGTGAGGAACTGGCAGTGTGGTTTTGGAAGCAAGTGATCGTGTTGCTCTCCCTTGGGGATAACTCAGACACTCTCACTGTGTATTGGGCATAATTTGAGTACACCTACTAGAGCTGGACCCTGAGAGGAGGCAGGCATAAGGTTGCTTAACCTATGAATCCTAAACTGTTTTAGAGAACAAGATTCTTAGCTCAGGCAAAAAGATAGGAATTCTGAACATACAAAAAGAAACTAATAGAACTAACTCCTTTGGCAAATATGTAGTGGCTTGTTGAATTTTTGTTGCCTGGATGGTGACGCAGGACATCTGTGAATCACTGGCTTGAGACTGCATATGCTACCAAGTTAAAAAGTCTTCAGCTGAAATAATTCTCTGCATAACTGCCAATATAACTGTTCACATATGTGCTTTTAGCCCATGGTTCAGTAACGCAAAATTAGCGTAACCTCTTTTCTTTATATGTTAAGCTGAATTGTATTTCTTTACCCTTACAGATGGCTGACAGTTTTCTTCTAGAAAGTTATCATGACTTAGATGATATACGGCAGTTTGCTAGGCTAACTTCAGTTTTGACTGCTATACTTGTGGAATTAGGCACCAAATTGCTGCCTCCATCCCACAGAAGGTGAAAGTGTAATCTTTTAGTTGGGCATTTGACACAGCTTCCCATTTTATAAAAGATTACTGTTTCTCCTTCCCACACAATTCTGTAAGAATAGGATCTGCTAATCATTAAGAGAGAGGATTCAGTCATTGACTAATGAAGACCTTAGGAATATAATGTTAAATTTAATGCACTTCTGTGAAGTTTTACAGCCATTTCTGATCACACTTGTTACATATATATATATGTATATATCTATACAGATATATTCATATGTATAAATAAAATTACTGGCTATTTCTGTTTGTATCATCATATTTATTGTAAGAGAAAGTATCATTCGTAAATAGACATTTTTTATGGTAATATGCAAACCACATATCAGAATATGACCTGAAGAAATTTAAACACCTGTTTTGTAAGAAACTTACTGCTTGCTTTTAAATGGTCCAAGGTAAATAAAAAAAATACATTTCTATATTTTGCACTGAAAAGTGCAATTTTAGAGATAAGGTTTTCAAAGTAGTATCTTGTTTAGAACTTTCCTGGGGATTCTCTTGCTGCTCAGAACCCAGAATGGTGGCACCTGGTGACACACTGGGTGACCTGCCTGCTTAGTGAGGCAAGGGCAAATGACCTAGCAGGCTGGTAAGAAAATGGACCCTGGAAATTTGGTTAAATATAGGCAGCCTTAATGCAGGCAACTTGAAATCTCATGGTCTGTCAGGAGGTTCATCCAGGTTGTGTGCACAATGTTTGAAGAGGAGGAGGAGAGGAGGGCACAAGGTCACTAACTAGATCACAAGTTATGGTTACATGGCTGCATAATCCCTCTCTCCACCACTTCTGCATTATATCTACCTCAAATGTGTTATGGTGTAATGTGATGTGGTCAGCTTGGAGATTCTCAACATCCTGCCTGCCAAGCAGGCAAAAGGCTAGAAGACAGGCTTAGTGGACTAGCCAACACTAAATAGCAAATAGTTTTCTACCAGAATTTTAGCAAAATAATGGACAAGGTCTTACAAATTAAATAAAGCCAACAGTTTTCTGTCAGAAAGAATTATTCCATTGAACAGTTTCTGACCAGTGTCACTGGTACCTTACGTGTGTAACGTATCTCAGAGATAGAGCATGTGACCCGCAACATTCAATATATTACCTTCAAATAATTAAAATCTAACACTGTATAAAATGGACATTCTATAAATTCAAACATAACATTCAGCTATTTCACCATATGAGTCAATTCTATTTTATAACACTTCATCAGAAAGAATTTTTAATTAAAAGCACCTAATTTATTTTTTACTTACAAAGACAAATGTTTTTTACTACTGTAAAATAAACTTCATGTTGCTTTCTTGTTAGCATGATCTGGCTACTGCTAGATAATAAAAAAAGATACAGAATATGGAAACATCAATATTAAAATTTTAAAGAAAGAATCTCATCCTAAACTGACAGCATTTTTATTTTGGCTTGACTCCCTTTCAGCTTGTGGAGAAAGATACAGGAATATATGTAAAGCTACAAACACAAGATGTGTTTTTTATGTCTTCCAAATCTTTTGCAGTGACAAGGAGATGAAAGAACATGGATCACTATATTAAAAGAATTCAAATTACACAGGAGTAGACTGTCATTTTCAGTCTAAACTTAAATAAGGGGTAACATACACCTCCACTCCCTCAGGAGCAGTCTAAGTAATAGAAGTGTGCTGGTTTTGGCTGGGGTAGAGTTAATTTTCTTCACAGCCACTAGTATGGGGCTCTGTTTTGGATTTGTGCTGTAAAGAGTGTTGATAACACAGGGATGTTTTCGTTACTGCTGAGCAGTGCTTACACAGCATAGAGGCCTTTTCTGCTTCTCCCACCACCGCACCAGCGAGGAGGCTGGGGGGCCACAAGAAGTTGGGAGGGGACACAGCCAGGACAGCTGAGCCCAACTGACCCAAGTGATATTCCAGACCCTATGATGTCATGCCCAGTATATAAATCTGGGGGAAGAAGGAAGGGGGGACATTCGGGGTGATGGCGTTTGTCTTCCCAAGTCACCGTTACGTGTGATGGATCCCTGCTTTCCTGGAGGTGGCTGAACACCTCCCTGCTGATGGGAAGTAGCGAATGAATGCCTTGTTTCACTTTGCTCACACGGCTTTTGCTTTACCTTTTAAACTATCTTTATCTCAACCGACGAGTTTTCTCACTTGCACCCTTTCAGTTCTCTCCCCCATCCCACCAGGAGGGAGCGAGCGAGTGGCTTAGTGTTTAGTTGCTGGCTGGGCTTAAACCACAAGAAGTGATCTCTTATTGCCTAGTTCTAGAAGAAGATTACTCCACTGAAGTACCCAATTATATCAATGCAGAGATGTACAATACTCTGTATTTTTCAACTCTCTTCAATTTACTTCTTGCACATCTATTTGGGAAAAGCAGTAATTCACTGGGATTTGTTCCACTTTTCAACAAGCAATATTAACATGGGAGGTGTCTTACAATTCCTCTGTATTCTGCGTTGTTTATGTTGAGAACAAGGGGATAAAAACCCTGCCTAGTTTATTTGTGGACACTCATCCATACCTGAAGCAGAAAATGACCATGAGTCAGAGAACTTAAACTCTGTATATTTTCTTCTATTTTCACTGATGATACAATATGTAAACTCTTGCTTTCTGTCTGGTATGGATTTCAGTCTTATAAATTGCTTTCAACTACATGGTAAGGTCTCATTAATAGATACAGTGCATGGAATAGTATATATCCTCCTCTGCTTCTGACACAGAACAAAATTATACTTCACTTCATGTTTCATTTTAATGACTTCTTCATGAATTCCTGGTTATTTCATTTTCAGTAGAGTATAATATTTTCTCTTGAATTTCATTAGGTCATTTTGAATAATTTATTAATATATGTATAAGTAGATATAGTTCTATTGAGGCTTACTGAAGTCATTAAGAATACTGGCCCATTTTCATCATTTCCTTTTTTTTTTTTTTCCTTCTCACTTTTTTTCATTACTGCTTTGCAGCCATAGGGCAATACTTTATAGTATGGAATTTCTTCTTTCATTTAATTTCTTCTTCATTCTCTCTTATTCTCTCACATGCTATAATTGCTTGCTTTTAAGAATAAACCAATTTCACTATAGTATTTATTTTCTCCATCACCAAAGACAGGCATATAGTACAGCAATAGTCTTGGACTACATATGTAAAACAGTCCATAATAGCATCCTTTCCTTAAAATCTTATTTAATTATCCTAGAAGAAATATCAATTTAATGCTATCAAGTTCTGTAAAAAATACAAATGCTGTCAACTAGTTCATTTTCTAGTTCTGTAGAAATAATTTTATATTTCATTCTTCCAGTTATTAAAACTGAAAGAATTGAAAGACTTTTCCATGCCATTTGCGTTAAAAACAAGTTCAACCTTAGGTAATTTTTAACTGATACAAGGACACGATATTCCTTTTTACCTGTACAGAAACATACTATGTAATTGCCCTAGCCCAAACAATGTACATGGTTACAAGAACTATCCAAAACCATAATAGCAATAGGACATTAATAATCAGTGTTAAATGATTTCTATAAATTGTCATAAATGGATGACACAAAGATTTCTTCACTTAGACAATGGGAATAAAATAACAAAGCATGAATGTTATTCTCGGAAAAACATGCTGAAAGAAAAGTCAGCCACCATTCTGTCTAATAACACAGGACACAGATATGCCCAGTCAAGAGAAAGTGCATCTCTCATAAACACCTTGCAGAAATTATGACAGAAAAGAAGGAGGGAGAATATCTCTGATTCTTTTTAATCACTGTATTTATGTTGTCAAAGTCACAAGCATCTTATCTTTCTGCATTTCTCAGGGAATTAATGACCAGTTAGTATTAACAGACCTCGTATTCACCTCGGATCATTAGTTCTTCCTATCATTTATTATTCTTCAGAAAATGCAGTGTTTTGTGATCATTACTGCTTAATTGATATAATAACTGACATTATTAAAAGTTCTTGTACATACAGCTCTAAACCCACAAAGAATCTTCCAAATGTCTTCTCTCTTCTGCAATTTACTCCATAATCAGAGTCCTGCTAGTCAGTATAATGAAGTAGCTGCTTTGCCGAGCTTTTGAAATACCTTAGCATCAGGTTTCAGGAATGTTGCTGGTATGAAAGCTACTTTATTTTAGTTGTTGGGACAATTATATTGTCTATTTGATAGGTGTATTCAGCCTTTCTGTACTGGTTAAATATGTGACTAGGTTGTTATCCACACCGTAGCTGCAAATATAAAATCCTTCAGCAGTCAGATATTCAGAACAGTAAAAATAGAAAGAATGTGAAACATTACATTTAGTAATAAAAATCCCTGTGTTATTTTGTAAAATAAAAAAAAAATTAGATATTCATGTATCTTTCTGAACAATAGTGGTGATTAAAGAGAATGGGAAAGGTTATGTATTACTTTACAGCTTAACTAGAAAAATAAGAAGAATAAAATAAAATAAAATGTAATAATAAATATAGAAAAATGCAGAAATACTGTACAGTAGAAATGCTAGTAGTACTAGAAAAATGTATTGGAGAAGTTTATATTTATCTGTTTTGACAAGATATTTTAGCCTTAATGGAAATACTTACAAAGGTAAAAGAAACTACCAGTCTATAGAAATAGAATATGATCCTATAAAAATCAGTCAAAAAATTATGGCATTTGCTAAAAGAACGATTTCTTTTCTATTATGATTTTATTTGTCCCATAGAATTCTACAACCAGCATATAATTCCTATTAAAATCTAGAGGCTGGTTCATACAAAGGGTATTTAGTTCAGCGGGAACCTTCCATAAAGATAGTACTAGGACTTTTTCTGCAGAAGTAAGTTCTCGTTCTCCAACATTCACTTGCAGGTTCTAAGCACGATTGGAAAACACTTGCATTTTATTATGTACTTCAACAGCAGCAAAATCAAGTCTTAAATCTGGAAGTTAGTTGATAGCTGCTCTGTAACTGATGCAGAGGTGTTCACCTTCATTTCTTTTTTGGTGTTTCCCATCTTTCAGGGAAAAAAAAAAACACCTCAGAAATATGTTTTCCATCTTCCCAGAGACTTTATAGGAACTGGATTATAAAATGTCTTAAAATTAATGCTGCTTGAAAGAGAAAAAATTGAAAGAAGTGATGAAGCTCAATCACCCAGGATTCTTAAGCAGTTTGTACTTTGGGCATAGAATAAGAAATTTTACTTAAGGAACAGTCCCACACTGTCACAGTAATAGCAACAGATTCATTTCAATAGATCTCTCATCTGTAACATTGAGTTATTTCATTCCAGCTTGTTCTTCCCAGCTGACATGGAAGAAAAACTATTTCTCTGGAGGTGTCAGCAGAGCTGCCAGTGCTGCAGCACCGACTGCAGCCAGAGCCAGCTGGAAGCTGAATCCTGGGTCCACAATCATGTTCCCTCCCCTGTACAGTTCACTCCTCTCAGCTTTTTTCTGCCTGGCTGCATCAGACTGAAGGTAGAAGTTAGGCACACCCAGTTAGGACACCACCCAAAAAGACCTCATTTGGCCTGCCTACCTTTGCTCCCGGAGAGGAAGGAGGTGGTGGGGAGGAAGCTTTTCCAGTTTTCATTTCCATTTCTTCTGAGAACCAGAGGTTTTTCTTTGATTCCTCAGCAGAAGAATATGGCACTTCCCCTAACACAGCTCTGGGTCACGAGTTGTAATTCTAGTGTAAGGCATGGTCTCAGAGGCTAGTGCTGAACTATAATTTCATATTATCTAAGGATCATTCCTCTATACTGTACCTCAACAAGTGTCATTGCGGTCTTAATTCTGTGCTTTCTGGAGAAAGTCCAAAACTCTCATAAAATATTATGTTGTATTGTTCTAAAGCATTGGGCAGTTAAACATAAATGGATATTCTAGTGAATGCTTTAAGTCAGAATATATGCATAAACCACTTTTTTACTTCTCACTAAGTTCCTGAAAAACTAGAAAGCTTGCAGTTCCATGTTCATACCATCTTGGCATTCATATGAATTTGCATCTTTTTCCTCTGCATTCTTTAGTTACCAAATGTTGTGGCAGTTCTGAGATGACATTTACCACTGGAGAGAAAACTAAAATAATGAAGCATTTGTAAAGAGGCACTGATAAAATAAACTGTAAATCGTAAATGTATATGTTTTTCTACTCCTTACAGTGCTCCCTTTTCTCCACTATATTTCCTCATATTCTTCTATCTTTTCCTGCTCAATCACCTTAAATTTATTTTGGTCTCTGCAATTCCCCTTTTCACACGCAGAACTCCTGGAGAACTGCTGAGCAATTTAATTCAGGATAGCTATATTTCACTGAAAGTTAAATAGGACTACTGATATTTAATGGGGGTGGAAGTGTACATGGCAGTAACAACACCTTACAAGAATACGAAATGCTTAACTAAGCTTCTTAATGTTATAAAACTTAATAGGATAAGGATGGGCAACTTCATTAAACATTTTCCTGCGATGCTTCAAGTTATATGTCAAATCTATCACAAAAACTATGGTTTCAAGTATAATAAATCCTACAGAAATCATGAATTTTTAAAAATAGTTCTTGAGATAAGATTAATATGTATTTTAAAAAGCAATAAAACTAAAACCAGAGCTACACTAAGGGTTCCAAAATTTTGCTATGGAATCTACTTCAAATTAGTACAAAAACTTGCAAATCATTTGAGTGTATCTTTCTAAGGCTGTATTCAGGTAAGAATCTGCTGTCACTAACTGAAGTCTAGTATAGGGGAACTCCTGGTTTAGATTATGCATATGATTATTTCTTGTGGGCAGGCATCTAAGATAAAGAACATACATGTAGTTTGGAACAAAAAATGGAGCAAATTGTCAAATCAGCTTTTAAAAATATACTACATATAGGTGTTTACCTGCTGATCAGTTAAAAATGGCTTTAAAAGTATAACAAAAATATGCTGGGTTATTAGTGTAGTCCAGGCTACTAGCAGATTAATCAACTGTTACAATTTTATAATAATATTTCATCTTTAATTTTAGATGTTGGGGCACATGTTGTAACCTTTACACTCTGAGGATACAGTATCTAAAGCCTATTACGTGCAGACTTCCCTGAACAATTCTGGAGTAGTCATGTCGAATGATAATACTTTAAATGCTAAAGTAGAACCTCCATGGCTGTTAGTTGTTACATTGTCTTATCTCTTTGATGAGGCTCTCTGGTGAATATCCAAAACTTCCTGTGCATAGATACAGTGAAATATCACTAAGCAAGGTATTTTGATAGAGTATTTTAAGGTCTGTTAAACTCTGGATATTGTACTTTCATGCTTCTCTAATGTTAAAAACATTCTTTTGATGAGTCTTCCTATTCTTTTGGTGTCACAGCATTTACATGACTCTCAAAATCAAGCTTCATTTAGTTCCCTGTTCAGAAAGCTTTTCTATAAGCAGTATTGAAAAATACTTTTTTTTTCTAAGACCAAGACAAGTCTGAGTTTTGAATGACTGTAACATCCTCTTCTTTTTTTCACCATCTCTGCCATGCTTTTCATTTGTTTGTTTGGGTTTTTTTATATATAGGGGAACCGTACTGAGAAAATCCAAATTCAAGATTGCTTATAGGGGAGAAGAACATAGTTTATTTTTTTCAATAGCTTATCAAAGCCTGAAACATTTCTAGTTTCCCAACCTGATAAACTAGAGAAATTTAGACACTTATTTCCCATACAGACTTAATGTAGATGAGCTTATCAATCAAAACCTGAACAAGAACCTTAGTATTCCTTCTGTGACTGGTATAGGCTCTTCCAACTTGTCTTGCCCATCCTCCTCTGAGCGTAATTTCGGAATGCAAACAGGAGATGATGTATTGCAGCTTCTTCCCCTCTTTCAGTTCTTCCTCAGCCTTTGATCATTCCAAATTGAATTTTAAGACTTGACCCTTCCTCTGGTTGATACATTCCTTCTACCTCACAAAAGCCCCCATGATGGTCCTGTATCTTAATTCTAGTTTTCCTCCGCCTTTTCTAAAAAAAACACAAACAAACAAACAAACAAACCTGCAAAAGACCAAGCTAATTAAACTGCTGAGTTCCAAGGGTAAGCTTGTGCTTTCACAAATTTGTAAGGTCAATATTTAAAAAACAGCTCCTAAAAGTAATGTAAGTTTGTTGGGGTTTTTTTTTAGTTATTTGCACCTGCAACTTTCCAAGCACAATTACTCCTGGATACAAACAATATAGCCTAACAACTAGGCCTGAAACTCAGGAGGCTTGCTGGGACCTGTTTGAAACACTGGCACACTAATAGCTTCTCCTTTCATAATGGTTGCTTTGCTACAAGTAGTTAACTCATTACTTTGTAAAGCACTTCAAGGTACATAGAATATGAGAGGTACCCTACAAAATAAATTGTAATGTATTCTCTTCTGATCTTTTCTCTTTCTTTTCTATTCTGTTTTTAGCATATCCACTTGATAAGATCTGTCTGAGAAGATCTTCATAATTTCAAAGCCTTTTGGGTTTTGCACCACGTTCTGCAAAAAAGTGGAATGTCTGTGGAAGTTGCAGTGTCAGAACTCAGTAAGAAGTCATTGTGGAAGTGTATTAGATCTTTATATTAATTTTTTTCTTTGGCTGATGCTTTATTTGCACATTAGATTTTTTAAAAATGCTCTCTGGGTGGGGAACAAATTAATTCCTTGTACTTCAAATGCATACAGCTCTGTGATACTGATATAAGGCAAGATGAACTGATGCTTCTGCCAAAACAAATATTTGAGTCATAAATGCTTCAGGTTATGCTCTGTTGCTTTTCCCTGAAAGGAAGACACGAATTTTATCAAATATAAAGTTTCCTCTATCATAATTCTGTTCTACTTCCAAAAACTCTGGGATTCATTTTCAAAAGCTTTAAT